>JAJSZK010000235.1:0-17281 GCA_022985045.1 Macadamia tetraphylla | reverse complement strand
CCCTCTCCCACTTACTTGAAAGTACAAGGATTCTCGCTCAGTACGAGTGAGATCCGGTGGGGGAATCGTAGGATTTGGTGAACCTAACATGAGTGAGCGGGGTTAGTATTTCACCATTTTGAAATAGAGATTAACACGATCCAATGACACGATCATGTTTAGAATCCTAAAAGAAGGTCACACGTCCGATTTGGGTCCATTCGAACGTAAAAATCACATTCGGAGCCTCTCGGGTGGGTCGGATAGCCCACCTGTCAGACCCACCGGTCTGGACCGGCGGGTAGGTCGGCCCGCCATTTGGCCCATCGATCTGGCCCACCGATTGGGCAGGGTCTCTAAGATCGACGCAAGGTGGGGCCCACCGTGGCCACCGTCTGGCCTGTCGCTTGGGCTCGAGGCCCCGCCTCTCAAAGGGTGCCTACAAAGGCCAGATGGCCCACTCGATCTTAAGGGAAACCTGCTATTTCTTCCCAACTTCTCCCAATCTTTGGGGATTCAAATGGGGCTTTTCCAAATCCATTCTTCACACATTCAAGGTCTTAAAGGATGGTTCTAACCTAGATCTAGGTTAGATTTAAGGAATGGGAAGCCATCTTACCTTCTTTGCTCAAGAATACCTTCAAACCCCAAAAATCACTTCAAATCCACAATACTTCTCCAACCTTATAAATACTTCTTCAAATCCTTCAAGATCAACACATAAATCATCTATTAAACCTTAGATTCATCATTTCAAGGGGGATTTACAAGATCTCAAGAAACCCTACCCAAATCAAGAGTTTTACTTGGGTATGGAGAAGGTTTAAGGAACCCAAACTTTGCTCACCTCTAAATGTAGATCTAGTGTTGAAGATCATTCTTCCGCGCCGGAATGGGGAGATCAAGCCTGCTACCGCTGAAATCCATCTCTTCTTCCTCTTTCTTCTCTTCTTCTTTCCTTTCTTTTCTCTCCTCTTTACTCTTCTCACCAACGCATTTAGTGTCATAAATGAGAAAAGAAAAGAAAAGTATAAATGCTATATATACTTCTTTAAAATACTAAGTAATTCACATGGGTGGGTCACCAGTGGGTGGATGCCCACCGTCCGCCCACCGAGGGCCAAAACTTGGGATTTTGACAAAATTCGCCCCTGCACGAATCTCACTCTTGGCGACGATGTAATATACGATGCACCTTATTATACGCACATACCTGCTTTATCCGTACATGGCCTTATGATAGGTGCATGTACACGGCTTGGGTATTCCTGTTTTCCGCACGGCTCGAACTTATCGGGCCAGCTGGTGTTTAAGGTCACCCTTGCCGTCATAGTCCATAAGGAACCCACTCTAACTCTCTCCAGTTCAGGTCCTGCATAGTTAAATCGGGTCAACCGTGTAATCAGACCGGGTTTAAGAAGTAGGGTATTACACCGGAGACTAAAAATTACCGCTGCCATAAACACGCAAGTGCTTGTTATCATTGCCTTGGTCCCTTGGCTTTAGGGCTCGGCCGCATCTCTTGGCAGGCTCCCCTTCTGGATGAGCTCTCGGGCAACCCGCCCGATGGTCAATGTCTCACCCTCTTTAATGGACCACCAAGGGACGAACCCAACTTCGGCCCTAGGATGACTACCCCTCAGACTTCAGAAGTCTGCATAGGGGGAAGAGGCCCTCGGAGGAGATGCACCGTGGATTGGGGCCTCAAGCGCTTGAACTGCCTCGGCCGTAGGGCTTTCGGATCTAGGCTCCTTAGGAGGGCCTGGGAAGTCGAAGCCCCTCTTTTCTTGCCCTTCGTTCTCACATGCCTGCCCTGGCCTCCTTCGCTTGGGCCCCTTGACCACAGCCTCTCTTGCTTTTGCTCTCGATATTTACACAGCAGAAAAGAGGATAAAGATCAGTACGAGAATGCTAAATCCAAAAAAAAACCAGTTATAAACCTAGGGCTAAGCCCGAAGTGGAATAGGAAGGCATCCGACTGGAGGCTACTGGACTTGATAGGCCGACAGAGGGTCTTATCCTTAACCATCGACAGTGACTCTGCATTTGTCCTGAAGAGGGTAGGTGCAGAGTTCACGCCCTTCAGGTCTGGGATATCCTAGGTATTACCGAAGGGAACCCTTCGGACACCCTCACGAAAAGGAACTTCAACTTCCAACCGTGTATCGAGGTTGGGTATCGGTTCAGAAATCGGAGGTCTTTCCTAGGGCAGAAGTAGTACCAGCCCGAGTCCCCCTTGCTAGAATCGAGAGACAAGCAGTTGAGGAAGAGTGGAAGGGAGAGAGGTCTCCCCATCCGAGAGAAGAAGATAATGAAACTCAAGACTTGCCGCCACCCGTTCGGGGTTAGCTAGGCTGGAGAGATGCCATAGTGCCGAAACACCTGGCTGAAGAAAGGGTGAAGGGGGAGCCAAAGCCCAGCCTTGAAGGCATCCCGATAGAAGCAAAGCTCCTTAGGATTTCGGTAGCTTGCTCTATCTTTGGACCTTGGTACCCGAAGGACGAACTCGTCTGGTATGCCACATGACACGCGAAGCTCAATCAACTCCTCTTCGGTTATGGTTGAAACCATACTCCTAGCTTCGACCTCCAGGGACTCGTTTTCCTGGGCCCTGGAGTCGAGAAGCCCCTCCCTAATACCTTCACCGCTCATGTCACTGGCAGTAGAAGACGAGGAGACATCCGAAGATGTGGATGTGGAGGATGAATCCGAGGACATCCTTTGGACCCGACCGGGACTACGATGCCTAGAGACCGCACCCTCGGATGACGAGGGGCCACTACCTACAGAGCTAGACGTGACTTACTTCTGAATGACTGGCCGAACCGAAAGTCAGAGGAAGTTAAGGACGAAGGACGAATGGTCAGAGAAATGAGTAGAAGTCGGCAAATGAGAGAGTGACACTATTTGTATGCAATAATGCGTTGGTACGACTCCCCAGAATCATTAAATGCAGTACACGTCATCTAAGCACGATTCCCGAAGTACACTCTAGCAAAGCACGCGAGCGTATCACCGAGCCTAGACTCGCACTAACCTAACCAAAGGTTACAATCTCGGTTGGGATCTCGTGCCAAGGCCGAGTGGACCTGATCGAAGGTCACAACCTCGGTAGGGAGCTCAGGCAAAGGCCGAGTGGACCTGATCGAAGGTCCTTACCTTGATTGGGGGCTCTGTGCGAAGGCCGAGCAGACCTGTCTAATGGGTACCACCTTCGTTTGGGGGCTCTAGGCTAAGGCCGAGTGGACCTGACCGAAGGTCACAACCTCAATTGGGAGCTCAGGCAAAGGCTGAGTGGACCTGAGCGAAGGTCACTACCTCGGTAGGGGGCTCTGGCAAAGGCCGAGTGGACCTTACCGAAGGTCACAAACTCGGTATGGAGCTCAGGCAAAGGCAGAGTTGACTTGACCGAAGGTCACACCTCGGAAGGGGGCTTATGCCAAGGCCGAGTAGACCTTACCGAAGGTCACAACCTCGGTAGGGAGCTCAGGCAAAGGCCGAGTGGACCTGATCGAAGGTGTCACACCCCGTTCACACAGAACCAGACCGGTGACAGGGTTAACTCCGGTTAACCCAAACCTACCAGATCATCCGATAATATCCAACCACAGCATACACACAACTAAGAAAATGTTCAACAGTTCAGCGGAAGACTTAATTTACCTGCAAATATCCCCATTATACTTGATACCCAAATTGTAGTACATAGTTAAGAACATGTGGACCCGCATGCATGATATTTACACAAAAAGAACACAATTTACATATCAAGTACACAAAAGGGATCATAAAAAAAATCAAAGAGTAAAGCGCAGCTCGGTGTCAAAACTACGGTCCCGCAGCACAGCCCTCGCACGAGCAATCCATGCCGTGCTCTAATTCCTTGGGGACCCACCAATCCTCCTCGGGGAATTCCACTGTGGGGCCCGACCCTTGATCCTCAGGCTGATGACCTACAAAATCGTCTAAAAAAGGTGCACACGTGGGATGAGATCACTAGCTCAGTAAGTGAAAAGGAGGACCACACAACAGTCCACACAACAATCACAACCATATGCACTATATGCTATGCAATTCATTTTTTATCACATCCACCTAAACAACATTACTAAGTCTTGGGTTTAGTGCTACTACAACCACAGTGCGCGTATACTCTGGGTACGAGCCGCGAACTCATCCTACGATACGCCCATAGGGCTGTCGGAGAAGGCCCACCGTGAGTACTTAGAAAAATAAAGCATGCCAACCACCGGCTCTCAACATAAAAGTAAATGACAGAAAATAAAGGTGCTGACTCCAGTAATTTAAAAAAAGTACGATTGACCCTCTTGAATATACCACTGGGGTTACCGACTATCCTAATGACCAGCCGGGCGTATGTCTAACTGTCACAATGACCCGATAACCGTGACCACTGCTTCCCCCCAAATGGTAACCCAACACCTCAACCCCTGTTAGGAAGGGTCGTAGCACGGGAAGATGATAATCCTACACCGCATGCTCCTATATGACATAGTACGATTGTATAGTGCCTCCGCGTCCCATTCCATGGGCCACCAATGCACTCGTTTCCAAGCCGACTACGGCATCTAGTCTATTAATGCATTATGCATAATGATGTCATCATTCATCATATAATCACATCATCATTTGACATTTAGAAAATAAACACAACACACAAGTCATAATAATATGAGGATGGCTAAGTTACACAAAGTTTGCATGATGACATGACTAGTCTAGATACAATTAAATGAATACCAAAAAAGCCTTAAAATAAGGCCAAACGTCCTCTCTCCACTTACCTGTAGTGTACAAAGACTCACGCCCGATACGGGTGAGATCCGGTGCGAGAAGCGTAAGTTTTGGTGAACCTATCATAAGTAAATGGGGTTAGTATTTCACCACTTTGGGGTCAAAACTAACAAGATTTGATGACAAAATCATGTTTAGAATCCTAAAAGAAGGTCGCACGTCCGTTTTGGGTCCATTCGGACGTAGAAATCACGTTCGGGGTCTCTCAGGTGGGTCGAACAGCCCACCTGTCATGACCTACCAGTCATGATCGGCGGATAGGTCGACCCACCGGTCATGACCGGTGGGCAGGGAACCGGTAGTGGCCCGTCGGTGCAGGCCTAGGGCCTGCTAGGACCGATGGGCAGGTTGGCCAGTCGGTCGGCCCACCGGTAGGGCCCACCGATTGGCCCCGAGGCCCTATCCTCTCAGGTTGGTACCCTCAGGAGGGCCATTTGGCCCATCGGTCTTGGCGGAAAAATGTTATTTTTTCCCCAAAACCTTCCCCAACCTTTAAGGAATCAAATGGGGTTTCCAAACCCATTCTCCACACATTCAAGGTCTCATAAGATGGTTCTAACCTAGATCTAGGTTAGATTTAAGGAATTGAAGCCATTTTACCTTATTTGCTCAAGAACTCTTTCAAAAACCCCAAAATCACTTCAAATCACCAATGCTCCTCCAATCGTGGAAACACTTCTTCAAATCCTTCAAAAATCAACACATAAACCATCTATTAAACCTTAGATTCATCATCTCAAGGGGAATTTACAAGACCTCAAGAAACTTTACCCAAATCAAGGGTTTCATTTGGGTTTGGTGAAAGTTTAAGAACATAGTCTTTGCTCACCTCTAAATGTAGATCTCGTGTTGGAGATCACTTTTTCGGCATCGGAATGGGAAGATCAAGCCTTGGCGCCGCTTAAATCCATTCCTTCTTCCTCTTCCTCCCCTTTCTTCTTCTCCGTTCTCTTTTCTCCCTCCTTTTCTCTCTCCTCTTTACTCTTTTCACCAACCACCCGAATGGCATAAATAAGAAAATGGAAAACTCATAAATGCTATTTATACTTTCTAAACCAACTAAGGAACCACATGGATGGGTCACATCCGCCCACCTGTGACCGCCCACCTGAGGGTCGAAAATTGGCCAACAAGTGGGATTTTGATGGAATTCGACTATTGACACGAATCTTACTCTCGGCATAAGGTATATTATACGTATGCGCTTTAGGATACGGCTACATACCTGCTTTATCCGTACATGGACTTATAATATGTGTATGTACACGACTTGGGTACACCCGTCTCCTCTGGCACTGACTCAGACTTGTCCGGCCAACCGGTGTTTAAAGTTACCCTTGCCATCATGGTCCATAAGGAACCCGCCTTAACCCTCTCCGGTTCGGGTCCTGTATGGTTAAACCGGGTCAACCGTGTAATTAGACCGGATTTTAAAAGTAGGGTATCACATTTACCCCCCCCCCTTTCCGAAAATTTCGTCCTCGAAATTGGAGTACCTGGTTGTTCGAAAAGATGAGGGTACTTGGCTTGGATTTCATCCTCTTTCTCCCAAGATGCTTCTTCAAGTGAATGATTAGCCCATCGCACCTTTACGAAGGAAATGGAGCAGTAGCAAAGGATTTTCACCTTTCGGTCCAAGATTTCAGCTGGCTGCTCTATATAGGTCATATCCGCTTCTAGGTATTCTAGTTCCACGGGTAATACATGAGATGGATCATGGACGTATCGCTTCAGCATGGATACATGGAATACATTATGAACATTCCCGAGTGAAGGTGGCAGAGCAAGCATGTAGGCTATTGAGCCAACCCGAGCTAAGATCTCAAATGGGCCAATGTATCTCGGGCTTAACTTCCCCTTTCTATGAAATTTTTGTAACCCTTTTGTAGGAGAGATCTTGAGAAACACCTTTACTCCTGGCTGAAATTCAATGTCTTTCCTGCAGTTGTCCGCATAGCTCTTTTGACGTGACTGAGCTGCTTCAATCCTTTCCCGAATAACATCGACCTTGTCACAAGTCATCTGTATCATTTCAGGTCCTAACATTCTGCGTCATCACCTCATCCTAATACGAGGAGTCCCTGCACTTCCTACCATATAACCTCATACGGAGCATCCCAATTGTAGCTTGGTAGCTGTTGTTATAGGCAAACTCCATAAGGGGTATATAATCTTCCCAACTACCATACATTTCCGTTGCACATGCCCTGAGCATGTCTTCCAATATCTGGCACTCCATGCAAGCGTACTATGTTATCCATATAAAGTTGTGCTAATTTGGCCATAGAGAACTTGGTCTTGATGGGAATGAAATGAACAGTCTTGGTAAGCCGATCAACGATCACCCATATCGCATGCATTCCCTTAGGTGTGCATGGTAATCTGGTGACAAAGTCCAATGTAATCCTATCCCACTTCCATTCTGGTACTGGGAGTGGCTGAAGAGTACCATAAGGTCAATGCCTCTCAACTTTTACTTTCTGACATATAAGCTAAGTCGCCACATACAGGGCTATCGTGATTCTCATGCTTGGCCACCAGTAATTTTGTTTAAGGTCTTTATACATCTTTGTACTTCCTGGGTGGAGTGAGTACTCAGAGCTGTGTGCTTCCCGCACTATCTTTTCTTGTATATCCAAATCATCGGGCATACACAATCTGCCTCAAAACAGTAATGCCCCATCGCTGACTAAAACAAAATCAGGGTCGTTCATTGTTTGATCTTGAACCTTAACTCTGATCCGCTGCAATTCAGGATCCAAAGGTTGTTTCATTATCACCTCTTGTCTAATAGTCGAATGCACCTGTAGAGCCTCCAGTGATACAGTCAACCATTTAAGGTTTTCTAGTTGATATTCAAGCTCTAAGGTTGCTCCTTCATATAGGAGGGTTTCATCCATTAGCGTCGCTTCTTGCATGAGTGGTAGGTTGACTGCTAAATGTGAGAGTGATACAGTCTGTGCCTTCCACTCAACGATCTGCCACTACATTAGCCTTGCCAGATGATACCGAATGTCGCACCATAATTCTTCATGAGCTCAAGCCATCTCCTCGCCTCATGTTCAAATCTTTCTGGGTGAAAAAGTACTTAAGGCTTTTGTGATCACTGTATATCTCGCACTTCTTCCCATACAAATAATGTCTCCAAATCTTTAGGGCAAAGATGACTGTGGCTAATTCCAAGTCATGAGTGGGGTAGTTCTTCTCATATTCCTTTAGTTGTCTGGATGCATACGTTATTACCTTGCCGCTGCATGAGGACACAACCCAAACCAACCTTAGAAGTGTCAAGTAGATCGTCATTCCACCGGTTTCAGAATGGTCAACACAAGGCCGACACCAACCTCTTCTTCAATTCCTCTACCCAAATAATTTCACACCCTTTTGGTTAATTTAGTCATTGGTGCCGAGATTCGAGCAAAATTTCAATGAAGCGCCGTAGTACCCATCCAAACCCAAGAAACTTCAATTTCAAGAAATTCTTAGGGCTTTCCCATTCTACTACCGCTTTCACCTTGTCGATCCACCTCGATTTCGCCTTAGACACTATGTGTCCTGTGAATCCAACTTGCTCAACCCAAAAACTCACATTTACGTATTTGGCAAACAATTGTTGTTCTCGCAGCTCTATAATACCATCCTCAAGTGTTGAGTGTGCTCCTTTTCTGCTCTTAGAGTAGATCAAGATGTCATCAATAAAAATAATTACCCATTTATCGAGGACATCGTGAAATACTCGATTCATTAAATCCATGAATGCTACCGGTGCATTGGTTAACCCAAAAGATAACACTAGGAACTCATAGTGACCGTACGAGTCCCGAATGTTGTCTTGGGTATGTCGCTTTTTATCTTGAGTGATAATAGCCGATCTAAGGTCTATCTTTGAAAATACCCTTGCACCCTGCAATTGGTCAAACAAATCATCAATGTGTGGCAATGGGTACCGGTTCTTAATGGTTAGCTTATTCAATTCCCGGTAATCAATGCACATACGCAAGCTGCCATCATTCTTCTTGACAAATAATATTGGGGCACCCCAAGGTGAAACACTTGGGCTAATAAACCCCTTCTCCAACAATTCTTGCAACGATCTCGCAACTCCTTCGGCTCGACGGTGCCATCCGGATGGGGCTTTAGACACTGGAGCTGCTCCAGAACCAAGTCTATGGCAACTCCAACTCTCTATCAGCGGTAAATGCATCGATTATCCGAAAGACGCTGAAACTCTTTAACCACCTTTACCTCTTCTAGAGGTGAAACCCCTTGCATCAACATCAAGTACCGATGCTAAGTAGCCCCGACATCCACTCTCCAACAACTTTACGCTTGAAGGGCGGAGACGAGGACCTTTCTCGCCTGCTTCATTTTATCCGCCGGTAAACCAATTCTTTTCCTTCATCATCTCGTCACCCCGATTAATTTTTCAGCACACATCACATTAGCCCGATGGGCCGATAACCAATCCATGCCCAGTATAACGTCAAAATTCTGCATATTTAACTTAATGAGTTGTGCATCCAATTTCTTCCCACTGATTTCCACTGGGCACGGTCCATACACCTCCTTCAACTTTTAACTTTACCAAGAGGGCATACTAACAATCATCCCATGATCTAGGGTCCCGGTGGCATACCAAGTTTCTCAAAGAAATCTCTTAGATACGTAATAAATGTGTAGCTCCTAATCGAATAAGACATAGGCTGGTATGCCCGATATAGATAGGACACCTAGTGTAACAATGCATATAATTTCAGCAGGTCATCAATAGATAACATAAGGAATTTCTTAAATTTAGAATGTACCTGCTACCACCTCCTTGCTGGCCTCGGCTTCCTCAGCTAATAGAGCATACATCCTTCCCTGCGGTTGATTCCCCCGAGTTAAGGGAGGTCGGTATGCAGAGGGCTGACTAGAGGGCAAGGCTGGTCTGACCGACAGTCCTTCGCATAGTGCCTATAGGAATGGCGTAAAGCAACGGATATATGATGTCAAATCAAGCGGGCCCTCTCGCACTTGACCTCAGAGATGGAGGTCGGGCGGCCTTGGGCTCAGAGGGCACCTGCACTAGTGTTCGGGTAGAAAGATGTAGAGCCCGAACCACCAGCTGGTCGAGGAGGGTAGCCAGATGGCCTATAGGGCTATCTATATGTAGGCCCAGAACTATAAGACCCACGGTACGCCTTGGAGGAGTTGCCCATGTCCGAAAATGGATTTGACCTCTTCCACAACCCTGGTGTGAGGGATTGTTCTCCCTTCTGCTTATCTTCTATGGTCTTGGCCTTCTGCACAATCTGGCCATAGTCTGTCAAATCTAAGACCTCAAGTGCACTCCAATGGACGCCTTTTAGGCCCTTCGAAATCTTGCACCTTTTCTTTAGTCGTCCTGATATGCCTAGGGGAAAAATGGAAAAAGCTCTCAAACTGCTGTTGATACTCAAGGATAGTCTTACTCCCTTGAGTTAAGGCCATAAATTCCGTATCCTTATGGTCCCTGAAGCTACGTGGGTAATGATTGGCCAAGAACAATTCCTTGAACTGTTCCCAGGTGGGTTCCGGATGTGCGGCCAACAATATGGGCTTGGAGGCTTGCCACCAAGAGTTGGCCTCCTTCTTGAGTTGCAACCCCACATAAATAAGTTTCTGTGCTTCAGTGCACTCAATCACCTTAAATATCTTCTCTAGCTCTTAGATCCACTGGTCCGGCTCCAGAGGATCACTCCCCACCTTAGAGAATACAGGTGGCAAGTTCCTCTTGAATGACTCCACTACCTTTGATGTATTATTCGTCGGCAGGTAATTGGGAGCATAAGTTGGATAGTAAGGGTATGGAGGGGGCACCACATACGGAGGAACACTAAATGGTGGAATTAGAGGTGTACCTCCCACTTGTGGCCCCGTACCAAACCCTACAGGCGGGTCCTGTGGAGTAAGTATCTAGGGAGGTTGACCTATTTGTGAAAGGTCTAGCTGTTGCTGTATAGCAGCCATAAATGCTTGCTATGCTTGCAAGCATTTGTTGCCGAAAAGCCCGTCAGGATCGCGGATTATGGTAGCAACATCCCTCGAGTAATGACCGGTGGAGGGTCCGGAAGTGTAGTCACAGGTGGGTCCCCTTGTGCCACACCCTGACCAAAGGTCTTTGGAGGTTGTGGAAGTGGGGTTTGCCCCACAGAGCGAGACCTCCTGGGATTCGGTGGTCGATCGACCGGACGAGGACCACGCGAGGTACCTCATGCATTGCTACTGGATCTAGTACGTACCATCGTATCCTTGCACCTGGAACATACCATACACAACATTGGTTAAGCACCTTAGAATTTATATCGGCACATAATCATATGCCAACACACAAGGTATTATAGTGTATGAAGGTTTTGCAACTAGCCTTAGATTAATCCCGAAAATACGGTGCTAGTGCTTCAACAAGTCGGATGATGGTCCCACTCGACCATATGGTGCTATCCACACACCCTTTTTTTCACAGGTATATTATTATAAGAATAATAATAATAATAATACCCCAACTTTTTTTTTTCAACCGGCAGGCAGGTTGGCCCGCCGGTCCGATCGAAGCGGAAATACGAATAGGGCTTTTAAGCCCCTGTTCCTCATTTTCTTTTATTCCTTCCCCCTTTCTCTCTCTCTTAGGCTATTTTTGAGGGTTCCTTGACGCTTCCACTCGCGATCTCACTCAACGATCCGGCAGGTTTTGGGAAGATTCAACTCCTCTACTTACAAGTAAGTCTCTTCCTCATTTTCTTCTCAGACGTGTACTTTGGGGGTAGAACTCATGTGTAGTCTTCAATCTCAATTCTTTTCCATGTTTCTTTCCATAGAACAATGATTTCATGTGAATGTGATGTTTTCTTCGTGATTTATTTCTAGTTTTAGGATTTACTTCATTTTGAGAGAAAACCCCAACGCGTGCCCTAGTTTTCTCAAATTTGGGGCTTTCTTCAATCTCTGCTCTTTTCTTCCCAACTAACAACTCAGATGCAATGCCTTATGTTTGATTTGTACTTGACATGTTGTAGAGATCATGGAAAGTTAGATATGCTTGAAATCCCATCCCTTCCCATGAAAATCCATCTCTTTGTGTTGGGTTTCTTTGATTCTCTTTCCATCCCTTCATACTTGTGGATTCCTTTCACCTCAATATCATAATAGTAGATGTTTTTGCATATTCTAAATTGTAGAATGATGGCATTTCATCTATGAACATGTAAGACCTTGCACATTGAGAATTGGGGTTTTTCTATCATTCCTTACTTGCCATGCTTAATATGCCTTCTGTCACATTTCTGTTTTGCCATGCTTTCTGTTTTGTCACTTACCATGCATTCCATCCATAGACTTTCTATCATTCCTCGCTTGTCACATTTTTTATTTGCAAGACTTGGGTTTTGGGGCTTCCTCTTATTGCTCACCCATCTATTTATTCCCTTTGTTATTCCTTTTTCCTTACTCACCACTCTTTCCTCTTTTCTTGCCAGGATGTCTTCTCGCAAGGGCAAGGAACCCGCATCCTCTTCTACTTGACGTAAGACCACCACTTCCAAATGAAAGAGTGCGGGGACTAGTTCTCCAGCCCCTCGCACAAGGCGACCCGGACCTGCCCCTATTGATCCTTCCGACTACGATGAGGAACTCTTTCGCTGTTCAGAGGCAGCAACCAATTGGCAAGCCTTCCTGAAAAGGTCTGTGATGATGGAGAGACCGTGGTAGTCAGCGACTTCCACAAGGTTCAGCTTCAGGAGAGGTTCGCCGCACTGGGTTAGCAATCTATCCTCCACATAGACCGTCCGTGCTACGAGCAGCTGGTTCGTAGATTCTACTGCAACTTGGAGGTCTCTTATCAATATGGAGAGTATGCGATAACCAGCATGGTGAAGGGGGTGGACATTCAATTGACTGTGGATACCCTGGCTAGCATCTTAGACATCTCCTCACGGGCAAAGATTTCTACAGCCCTCCTGTGAGTAGGCCCGTGGGCCCATTCTTGAGTTTGGAGACACAGGACCACATCTATGAGACCATCTGTGGTAGCAGGGAGCGTCCGGATTCCGAGACGTCATTTTACCCAGAGGTTCATGTGTTTGACCGTTTGGTCCAGGTCAACTTACTCCCCAGAGGAGGTCACCGGAACCAGGTGGGCTTCATGGCAGCCTTCTTAGCCTTCTGCATTTATACGGCCTTAGAGGGAGGTGCCAAGCACTTGTGCTTGCCTTACGTCATCCTCAAGACGATGGAGCACCATACCTCACACCCCGAGGACGGAGGGTTCCCATATGGTAGGATCCTCACCAGGATCTTTGAGTTCTTTGGGGTGGACTTGAGTGGTGAGGAGGGAAAGACTCCAGCAGACAAGTTCGACAGGGGAAACCTACTGAGGATGGGTCTCCACACACTCATGGATGTACCTCAGAGAGCAGGGGCTCAGAGAGGCAGGGAAAGGAGGACTGCCCATAGGGAGGATGTTCCCATGGAGGAAGAGACTAGTGAGGAGGATGAGGACTACGTTCCTCTGTGTGAGGAGGATTTTTTGGACGAGGATATCCTCGAGGAGGAGCCTCTTGAGTCGAGAGGTGCTGACCCTGGCTTCACAAGGGCTGCAGGCCCACAGCATAGGGCCCCACCACCTGAGAGCGGTACCTTTGATTTTGAGGGCATGATGACTACCATGAGGGCCCTGAAGGAAGGGCAAGATCAGTTGCTAAGGAGACTAGATGAGAGTGCTTCCAGAGAGGAAAGCATCCTAGAGAGACAGGCTACCTTAGAGAGTTCCTTCCTCAGATTGGGCCAGGACTTAGATACAACGGCCAATGCCATTTCAGTAGATTTTTCCCGACTTCGAAGGGATGTACAGCTGGTGAACTCGAGATTTGACTACTACGACCGTCCACTCAACGTTAACTCTAGACCTCAGGTGAACGGAGTAGTAGTATTGGACGATGACGATGATCTTTGAGGACTTAGCTCACCCATCGTCACCAGCTTCTCATTTGTTTCTATGTTGTTGATTATGTATTTCTTTATTTTCTCATTCCTTGTACTTTATCTGTAATTAGACTTATTTATGGGGTGTTATATTTTGTTGGTGGTTTGTGGCGAATTTGTATGTTTGATAGCTTGTGTAGTTTAGTTGTGGTGTCATTCGTTAATTATAATCATTGATATATATGTATATGTTGTTTATCAGGTGTTTGTGTGAAAAGTTTTTTAGAAATATAGTTTTGCGTCATTATGCTGCCGAAATTTTGTTAAATTCGTACTCGATGGGTTATGACATCAATTAAATAATCCTTCATTTTCTCTCATGCATGCCACGAATGCAATAACTAACTACAACAATTATTATTCCTTTCTTTCTTTGGCTTTTAACTCTTTAAAGTTTGTACATTTATCCAATCCCATTTCCTATTATAGATTATAGGGTCTAAATGGTATGCTGTGAGTGAATAGAGCATCACGCTCTGATACCACCGTTGTCACACCCTCACACGTAATCGATCGAATGAATGGTTAACTCCGCTAACCCAAACCTACCAGATCATCTCGAACAAGATCCAACCACAACATACACATAACTAAGAAAATGTTCAAAGTCAATGGAAGACTTAATTTACTCAGAATATCCTCATTATACTTGATACCCAAATTGTAGTACATAGTTAAGTACATGTGGGCCCGTAGGCATGATATTTACACAAAAAGAATACAATTTACATATCAAGTACACAAAAGGGATCATCAAAAAAAAATCAAAGAGTAAAGCTCAGCTCGGTGTCAAAATCTGGATCCCAAACACGCCTCAGACGAGCAATCGTGTCATGCTTTAATCCTGGGGACCCACCAATCCTCCTGGGAATTCCATGGGGCCCGACCTTGATCCTCGTGTCGGGACCTCAAAATCGTCTAAAAGAGGTGCACACGTGGGATGAGTTCACTAGCTCAATAAGTGAAAAGGAAGACCACACAACAGTCCACACAATAATCACAACCATATGCACTATATGTTGTGCAATTCATTTTTTATCACATCCACGTAAACAACATTACTAAGTCTTGGGTTTAGTGCTACTACAACCACAGTGCGCGTATACTCCGGGTACGAGCCTCGAACTCCATCCCACGATACGCCCATAGGGCTGTCGAAGAAGGCCCACCATGAGTACTCGAAAAAATAAAGCATGCCGACCACCGGCTCTCAACATAAAAGTAAATGACAGAAAATAAAGGTGTTGACTCCAGCAATTTAAAAGCAGTACGATTGGCCCTCTTGAATATACCACTGGGGTTACCGACTATCCTAATGACCAGCCCGACGTATGTCTAACCGCCAAAAGGACTAACAACCGGACCATCTTCCCCAAATGGTAACCCAACACCTCAACCCCTGTTAGGAAGGGTCGTAGCACGGGAAGATGATAATCCTACACCGCATGCTCCTATATAACATTGTACGATTGCATAGTACCTCCGCGTCCCATTCCACGGGCCACCAATGCACTCATTTTCAAGCCAACTACGGTATCTAGTCTATTAATGCATTATGCACAATGATGCCATCATTCATCATATAATCACATCATCATTTGACATTAAGAAAATAAACACAACACACAAGTCATAATAATATGAGGATGGCTAAGTTACACAAACTTTGCATGATGACAAGACTAGTCTAGATACAATTAAATGAATGCCAAACAAGCCTTAAAATAAGGCCAAACGTCCTCTCTCCACTTACCTGTAGTATACAAAGACTCACGCCCGGTACGAGTGAGATCCAGTGCGAGAAGCGTAAGTTTTGGTGAACCTATCATAAGTGAATGTGGTTAGTATTTCACCACTTTGGGGTAAAAAATAACAAGATTTGATGACAAAATCATGTTTAGAATCCTAAAAGAAGGTCGCACGTCCGTTTTGGGTCAATTCGGACGTAGAAATCACGTTGGGAGTCTCTCGGGTGGGTCGGACAGCCCACCTGTCATGGCCCACCAGTCATGACCGGCGGGTAGGTCGACCCACCGGTCCTGACCCACCGATCATGACCGGCGGGCAGGTCGGCCCATCGGTAGGGGCCCACCGGTGCAGGCCGAGGGCCTGCTAGGATCGACGGGCAGGTTGGCCCACCGATCGGCCTACCGGTAGGGCCCACCGGTTGGGCCCGAGGCCCTATCCTCTCAGGTGGGTACCCTCAGGCGGGCCATTTGGCCCACCGATCTTGGCAGGAAAATGCTATTTTTTCTCCAAAACCTTTCCCAACCTTTGGGGAATCAAATGGGGTTTTTCTAAACCCATTCTCCACATATTCAAGGTCTCATAAGATGGTTCTAACCTAGATCTAGGTTAGATTTAAGGAATGGAAGCCATCTTACTTTCTTTGCTCAAGAACTCTTTCAAAAACCCCAAAATCACTTCAAATCACCAATGCTCCTCCAACCGTGGAAACACTTCTTCAAATTTTTCAAAAATCAACACATAAACCATCTATTAAACCCTAGATTCATCATCTTAAGGGGGATTTACAAGACCTCAAGAAACTCTACCCAAATCAAGAGTTTCATTTGGGTTTGGTGAAAGTTTAAGAACATAGCCTTTGCTCACCTCTAAACGTAGATCTCGTGTTGGAGATCACTTTTTCGGCGTCGGAATGGGAAGATCAAGCCTTGGCGCCGCTTAAATCCATTCCTTCTTCCTCTTCCTCCCCTTTCTTCTTCTCCGTTCTCTTTTCTCCCTCCTTTCTCTCTCTTTACTCTTTTCACCAACCACCCGAATGGCATAAATAAGAAAATGGAAAACTCATAAATGCTATTTATACTTTCTAAACCAACTAAGGAACCACATGGATGGGTCACATCTGCCCACCTGTGACCGCCCACCTGAGGGCCGAAAATTGGCCAACAAGTGGGATTTTGATGAAATTCGACTCTCGACACGAATCTCACTCTCGGCATAAGGTATATTATACGTATGCGCTTTAGGATACGGCTACATACCTGCTTTATCCGTACATGACCTTATGATATGTGCATGTACACGGCTTGGGTACACCCATCTCCTCTAGAACTGACTCGGACTTGTCCGGCCAACCGGTGTTCAAAGTTACCCTTGCCATCATGGTCCATAAGGAACCCGCCTTAACCCTCTCTGGTTCGGTTCCTGCATGGTTAAATCGGGTCAACCGTGTAATTAGACCGGATTTAAAAAGTAGGGTATCACAGAAGGTCACTACCTCAGTAGGAGGCTCAGGCAAAGGCCGAGTGGACCTGACCGAAGGTCACTACCTCGGCCCTCCATCAGGCCATGCTGCCACCTCGACATCACATCAGGTCGTGCTGCCACCTCGACATCACATCAGGCCCTACTACCACCTCGGCATCACATTAGGCCATGCTACCACCTCAGCCCTCAATTAGGCCATGGCCGTGCTGCCACCTCGGCCCTCCATCAGACCGTGCTTCCACCTAGGCCTCCATCG
>JAJSZK010000234.1:0-17476 GCA_022985045.1 Macadamia tetraphylla | reverse complement strand
CTAGTTGGTCCCGCATGCACAGACGGTGGAGGCCCGAGCTTTGTCCGGGGTTAGTCCTTCGACGCTCAAGTTAGGGTCGGCCGCACAGTTCAGTAAGGGAGTAATGGTGAGGGTATCAGAGCTTACCTTCTTCCTTCTTCTCGGCCTCCTTATATCCTTCTTCGGGCTAGGGTTTCCTTCTTGTCTTTTCCTCCCATACGACCGTCCTTCTTGTGGGGAATATTCCTCTCATGCAAACGACGTGATCCCGCGTGATTGAGTGATCGAGCGTGCTTGAGTGATCGAGCATGATTGATTTCTTGGAACCCTTATCTGGTGGAGGACACGTGTCTCAGAGGCGACACGTGTCATTTTCCCACCGAGAGATCAATTTGGCTGTATCAGGAGCCCCCTTACTCCCACTAGGAGTTTCTTCCTGTGGGAGTAACCAACTTCTTCGCAATCACCGCTGTAATGCCCCGCTTCTTAAACCCGGTCTGATTTCACGGTTGAACCGGTTTAACCATGCAAGAACCGAGCCAGAGGAAATTAGAGAAGGTTCCTTGTGGGCTATGATGGCACGGTGACCTTAACACCGGCTGGCCGACAAGTCCGAGCTGCCGAAGAGACGGAGTGCCCAAACGGTACGTGCACCTACCATAAGGCTATGTACGGATAAAACATGTATTATATCTGTATTTTAAGGTATATACGTATGCTACATCAGATGCGGGTGGGGTTCGAGCCGAGGTCCGAACCCGGTCAAAATCCAGAGTCTTGGCTCTCAGGTGGTTAAAACAGGTGGGTACACCCACCCACCTGAGTGACCCATCCAAGACTATTCACTTAATTGGGAAGGATATATAAGGCTTTATGATTTCTTTTCTTTCCATTTATTACCCTCGTACGTTTGGTGAGAAAAGTAAAGAGGAGAGAGAAAAGAAAGGGAAGAAGAAAGGAAGAGGAAGAAAGGAAGGATTTCAAGGTGCCAAGCTAGATCTTGCCATTCCGGTGCCGGGAGAGTAATCTTCAACTCTAGATCTACAGTTGGAGGTAAGAAAAGTTGGGTTTTATGAACATTCACCATACCCAAGCTTTAAACCCTTGATTCGAGTATGGTTTCTTGAGATCTTGTAAATACCCTTTGAAATGATGAATCTAAGGTTTAATAGATGATTTATGTGTTGATCTTGAAGGATTTGAAGAGATATTGACAAGGTAGAAGGAGCATTGTGAGTTGGAAGTGATTTGAAGGGTTTGAAGTCATTTTGGGCAAAGAAGGTAAGATGGTTTCCCTCACTTGAATCTAACCTAGATCTAGGTTAGAACCATCTTATAGGACCTTGAGGGTGTGAAGAATGGGTGGGGAAAAGCCCCATTTGATTCTCCAAAGAATGGAGAAAATGGGGAAGAAAGAGTCTTTCCCGCCGAAACCGGTGGGTACAACCGGCGGTACCTACCCGCCTGAGGGTACCCACCGAGAAGGCAGGGGGCCTTCAGGCCTAACTGGCGGGTACAACCGGCGGGTACCTACCCGCCGGTCTTGGCAAAGGGTCCTGGTACAACCGGGCGGTAAAACCCGTGGGTACCACCCCGGTCATAACCGGGGTATAACGGTGGTAGATACCACTGTCTGACCCACCTGTGTGGCCCCGAAGGTGATCCTTATGTCCGATCGAACCCAAATCGGACGTGTGACCTTCTTTTGACGTTCTAAACACGATTTTGACATCGGATTTCATTAATTTTGATTCTAAAATGGTGAAGTACTAACCCCGCTCAATTATGTTAGGTTCACCAAATCCTACCCGATTCGCTCCGGATCTCACCCGCATCGAAGGGAATCCTTTGTACGCTCATGTAAGTGGAGAGGGACGTTGGCCTTGTTTCAAGGCATTTGTTTGGCATTCATTTAATTATATCTAATCTAGTCATGTCATCATGAATATGCTATATAGATTAGTCATTCCACACTTGATGTGCATATATGCTATGGTTACTTTTCACATGCCAATTGAATGAGATGTTATATGTTGAATGTGGACATCATGGTGCATAATGCATTGATAGACTAGATGCCGCGGTCGGCTTGAAAACGAATGCATTGGTGGCCCATGGAATGGGACACGGAGGCACTATGCATGCATATTGTCATATAGGAGCATGCGGTATTAGGATTCTCACCATCCCGATGTACACCCTTCCCAACAGGGGTTAAGGTGTTGGGTTGCCATTTGGGGGGAAGCAGGGGTCGCGGTTGTCGGACACTGTGGCGGTTAGGCATTACGCCCGACGAGTCATGTAGGACAGTCGGCAACCCCGGTGGTACATTCAAGAGGGCCAATCGTCATCGCTTTTAAATTGCTCGGAGTCAAGACTTTTATTTTCACCATTTACATTTCTGAGAGTCGTGGATGGCATTGTCTTTACTTTTCCGAGTACTCACGGTGGGCCTTCTCCGACAGCCCTA
Organism: Macadamia tetraphylla; assembly: GCA_022985045.1. Taxonomy (NCBI): domain Eukaryota; kingdom Viridiplantae; phylum Streptophyta; class Magnoliopsida; order Proteales; family Proteaceae; genus Macadamia; species Macadamia tetraphylla. The sequence continues at coordinate 15,027 of JAJSZK010000234.1, read as the reverse complement.
TGGGCGATCATGGAGGGAGTTCGCGGCTCTGCACTGAGTATACGGACCGTGGTTGTAGTAGCACTAAAACCAAGGACTTAGTAATGTTGCTTAGGTGGATGTGATTTAAAATGTATAGCATGACATGTAGTGCATATGATGTGTTGTGATGTGTGGACTGTTGTGTGTGGTCCACCTTTCTACTTACTGAGCTAGTGAGCTCATCCCACGTGTACACCCCTTTTAGATGATTTTGCGGTCATGCATCCGAGGAGATGGGGTGGGTCCCACAATGAGTTTCTAAGAGGACTGTGGACCCCGAGGAGTTTGAGCATGGCGATGGCGTCAGCTGAGGCGTGCTGGAGCCAGCTCGAGGCCAGCTGAGCTCGCTATGTGATGCCGAGTGGGTAAAACCCCTCGATGCCGAAATGAGCTCCACTTTGAGACCGAGCCAGCTGTACTCGATGGTTTTGATGATTTCTGTATATACTTGATATTTGAATTTTATTCTTTTTGTGCATATATCATGCCTTCGGGCCCAAATGTATATATTTATTGTATCACAATTCGGGTATCAAGTATATGGGATTTATTCACAGGTAAAACTTAGTCTTCCGCTGATCTGATGAACTTATGTTAGTGTGTGTATGCTGTGGTGGAATACAGTATCTGATGATCCTGGCAGGTTTGGGTTAACCGGTGTTAACTCGGTCACCGCTCCGGTTCAGTGTGAACGGGGTGTGACAAACGGTGGTATCAGAGCGTGATGCTCTGCTCCACTCACAGCATACCCTTAGAATCCCGTAGACTCTATAATAGGAAAATGGGGTTGGGTAAAGATAAAAGCTTAAAGATTAAAAGTCAAAGAAAGAAAGTATAAAAGTGGGGTTATATTATATGTTGCATTCATGGCATGCGTGAGTGTAGGTAAAAGGTAATTAGGTTGGTACTATAACCTATAAAGTACTAATTTGACGAAATTTCGGCAGCATAACGGCGTAAAGTGGGATTTCCAAAAAAATTTTACACAAATACCTGATAAACAACAGATAATAAATATCATAAAGATCACAGATGGCACAACACATCACAACAAAATCACACAAGCACTCCACATATGAAAACACCACAAAATCCACTATCCAAAGATATTTTATTCCATAAATGAAACCACATACATACATATACAAGGAATGAGAATAAATAAATATACAATGTCTACAAAAAAAAGAGGAAACAGTAACAGTAACAATTGGTGTGGGTGAGCCAAGCCCTCACGGTCGTCGCCATCGCGCCGATGATCACCACATTCGCTCGGAGGCCGGAGTTGACGCCAGGCGGTGATCGTAATAATCGAACCTCGCGTCACCAACGCACCTCAGCCGCCATAGTCCGCCGAGATAGCGTTGGCCCGGCGTCCAAGTCCCGACCCACCTAAGGAAGGAATCCTCCAAGGTGGTCTGCCGAGCAATCTCGCCCACCGCCTCAGATCTCGAACTCGCCATCCCGCAAGGCCCGCATGGAGGACGCCATGCCCTCAAAGTCGAGGCACCACTCCGTGTGGTGGGGCTGCAGCCTGGAAGAACTAGGACCAGGACCTCTCGACTCTCGAGGCGCCTCCGTGAATGCCGCCACCCATCGATCCTCCTCCTCGCCCGAGGAACGAGTCCTCATCCTCCTCCTGACTCCTCCTCCATGAGGACATCCTCCATAGGGCAGCCCTCCTACCCCTACCTCTCGAGCTCCCGATCTAGGAGGTGAGTCCATGAGGGTCCGAGACCCATCTTCGGGGAGGTTTCTCCGGCCGAACCTATCAGCCGGAGTCTTCCCTCCTCACCGCTCAGATCTACCCAAGAACTCAAGATCCTAGTGAGGATCCCGCCGTAAGGGAATCCTCCATCCTCCGGGTGGGAAGTGTGGTGCTCCATCGCTCGAGGATAATATAGGAAGGCACAAGTGCTCGCCGCTCCCTCTGCGCCGTGAAGATGCAAAAGGCAATGAAAGCCGCCATGAAACCCACTGTTCCGATGACCTCCTCTCGGGAGCAGTTGAACTGGATCAACCAGGCGAATAGACGAACCTCGGGGTAGAAGGATGTCTCGGACTCGGCGACGCCGCCGCAGATGGTCTCAGATGAAGTCCGTGTCCCCGTGCTCATGAACGGTCCTCGAGGCCTACCCGGGGATCAGTATCGGTGTTCCGCCCGATATACCCAAGATATTGGCCAAGGTGCCTACCGTCAGCTGGATATCCACTCCCTTCACCAAGCTGCTGATGGTGAACTCCCCGCACGGGTACGACACCTCCAAGTTACAATAGAACCGACGAACGAGCTGCTCGTAGCATGGTCGGTCCACATGAAGAATGGAGTCCCAGCCCAATGCTGAGAACCTCTCCTGAAGCCTAGCCTTGTGGAAGTCCTCGACTACCACGGTCTTCTCCATCAACACCGACCCCTTCAGGAAGTTGGGCCATTGCGCTGCCTCGACTAAGAAAGTGCCCTCATCATAGTCTCAAGGGTCGACCGAAGTGGTCTCCTCGTGCTAGGAGTCAAGAGTTGGTCTCGCACTCTTCCGCTTAGAAGCGGTGGTCTTACGTCGAACGCCAGAGGAAGATGGTCCCTTGCCGGTGCGTGACGACATCCTGGCAATAAGAAAGGAAAGTAAGGATTAGTACAGAAAGGAAAAGACAGCAGCCTTAAAAAGGGGAAATCTAAAACCCAACTCATGCAAAACGGGAACGGCAACAATCTAGGAACGATAGGAAACCTATGACACGATGCACGGTAGTTGACAACGCATAGAAACATGCCAAAACAGTAGGATGACAGCAAAAGCAACGAGCATAAATAAAATGAGGGAATTCAAGTCCATTGTGCAAATTTGAACATCATGGAGAATAGATTGAAACCCTAGGTCTAGAGCAAAATGCCGTAGTAACGGGATCATGAAAATGCAAGAATATACCCCAAATAGACTATGGAGTTCCATGAGTACATGTATGGGATGAAAATCAAGGAAACCAATGCCAAAAATAGGGATTTTCATGGAAATACATGGGGATTCCAAGCACAATGGATAATCTATGCAAATTAAAGCATATTAAGCTCAAAGCAAGTGGAATGCATCACAAAGAAGGCATCAATTGGAGAAAAAGAGTGAGGATTGAAGAAATCCCCAAATTTGGAAACCTAGGGCACAAATTGGGGTTTTCTTCAAATGAAGAGACAAAATCCCTATAATCTACAAATGGTCACAGTAGAAGCATCACAATCACATGGAAACACTATTCTATGGTGAAAAATTTGGAAAGACAACCTAAAGTGAAGTCTATACATGCATTTCACCCAAATGGAAATTCTGAGAAAAGGAAAAAGGAGGAACTTACTTGAATGAGGGCGAGTTGACTCTTCTCTAAAGTGCCGAGTGGATGAGTAGACTCGCGAGTAAAAGCGCCGAGGAGACCTCCAAGATCGCCCAAGGAAGAAAGGAAGAAAGGGAAAGGAGATGGGGAAAGAGACAAGATAGAACAGGGTCTGTAGGGCCCTGTTCGTGTTTTAACACGGGCAAAACGGGCTGGTATAACCGGCGGGCTCCTACCCGCCGGTGCCACCCGTTGGTTAAGGCAGTAAAGACCGGCGGGTATAATCGGCGGGCCCCAACCCGCCGGTTCAGCCCACCGGTTATGACAGTTGGGAAAATTTTGAAAATTTTGAAAATTTTCCTTCTTTTCTTTTTCCCTTCTCACCTCCTAGCATGATTACATTGATTTTCACTATTGATATTATCCCTATGATTAGTGTGCTATGGTCAAGTGGGACCATTAGCATGTATGTTGTGGACTTTGCCTGTATCTTGGAATTGAGCTACGATTATTTACAGGCTATCATACACTACAACACCTCATGTAATGGCATATGATTGTGTGCCTAAATCAATTCTATGGTGTTTAACCAATATGGTGTGTGATGTGTTCAGTGCAGGATACGATGGTACGTACTAGATCCGTAGTAATGCCCGAGGTACCTCGCGGGGTCCTCGTCGGGTCGGTCGACCACAAAATCCCAGAGGGTCTCGTTCTGTGGGGCATACCTCACCTCCACTACCTCCAGAGACCCTTGGTCAGGGTGGGGCACATGGGGACCCACCTATGACTACACTTCCGGACCCTCCACCGGTCATTACACCGGGAGATGTTGCTACGATAATTCAGCAGTCCCAACAAGCTTCCAAAGAACAAATGCTTCAAGAATGAAGCATTTATGACGCTATCCAAGAATGTTGACTTTTCTCAACCGGTCAACCTCCCGAGTACTCACTCCAGACCCACCTGTAGGGTCGGGAACGGGACCACAAGTGGTGGGTACACCTCCAATCCCACCATTCGGTGTTCCTCAGCATGGGATGCCTCCTCCATACTCCTACTATCCTGCCTATGCTCCTAACTTCCCGGCGACGAGTAATACGTCAAGGGTAGTGGAGTCATTCAAGAGGAACTTACCACCGGTATTCTCTAAGGTGGGGAGTGATCCTCTGGAACCGGATCAATGGATCCAAGAGTTGGAGAAGATATTTGAGGTGCTTGAGTGCACGGATGCCCAGAAACTTATTTGTGCTGGGTTGCAACTCAAGAAAGAGGCAAATTCTTGGTGGTGGCAAGCCTCCAAACCTATATTGATGGCTGCTCATCCAGAACCTACTTGGGAGCAGTTCAAGGAGTTGTTCTTGGATAACCATTATCCGCGTTCGAGACCAAAAGGAGACGAGTTATGGCCTTAACTCAAGGAGGTAAGACGTCCTGAGTATCAACAACAATTCGAGAGTTTGTTCCATTTTGCCCCAAGGCATATCGAACAATCAAGAGAAGCAAGAAGGTTCCTAAAAGGCCTAAAGCATCTATTGGGTCGTGCTTGAAGTCTTGGATTTGACCGAATATGGCCAGATTGTAGTAAGGCCAAGACCATGGAAGATAAGCAAAGGGTGAACAGCCCTCACTCCGGATGTGGAAGAGAACAAATCCATTCCCGATAGGGAGATTCCTCCAAGGCCTACCGGGATCATACGACCTGGCCTATGTATAGGCAGCCTATAGGCCATCCGCTACCCTCCTAGGCCGTTGGTGGTTCGGGTTCTACCTCTTTCGCCCAACACTAGTGTGCCACCTCAGCCCAAGGCCACCTCGACCTCCATCCGCAACGGTCAAGTGCGAGGGGCCCCGCCGTTCCGACGCCTCGATTCGTTTCAACCGCCATTCCTATGGGCATTATGCGAAAGACCTGTCAGCCCGACCACCTTGCCCTCCATGCCCTCTGCATCGACCTCCCTTACCTCGAGGCACAACCGAGGAAGGATGTATGCTCTATCGGCCGAGGAAGCCGAGGCTAGTACAGGTTTAGCAGTACATTTTAAATTAAGAAATTCATTATGATTCATATTGATGACCTGCTGAAATTATATACATTGTTATACTAGGTATCCTACCCATATCAGGCATACCAGCCTATGTTTTATTTGATTCAGGAGCTACTCATTCATTCGCATCTAAGAGATTTGTAGGAACTGGGATGTCACCCAGGATCCTAGACCATGGAATGATTGTTAGTATGCCTACTGGTAAAATTGCACAGTTGAAGGAAGTGTATGGGCCGTGCCCAGTAGAGATTAGTGGGAAGAACTTTGATGCACAACTCATTAAATTCAATATGCAGAATTTTGATGTTATATTGGGTATGGATTGGTTGTCGGCTCATCGAGCTAATGTGATCTGTGCGGAAAGGCTGATTAAGGTAACAGATGACGAAGGGAAAGAGTGGGTATACCGAGCAGATACAATGAAAAGGGTGAGGAAGGTCCTTGTCTCCGCTCTCCAAGCGGTAAAGTTGCTAGAAAGTGGATGTCAGGGTTTCTTAGCCTCGGTACTCGATGTTGATGCAAGAGTTACACCTCTAGAAGAAGTAAAGGTGGTTAAAGAGTTTCCCGATGTTTTCCCAGATGATCTGATGCATTTACCACCTGATAGAGAGTTGGAGTTTGCCATAGACTTGACTCCTGGAGCAGCTCCAGTATCTAAGGCTCCATATAGGATGGCACCAGCTGAATTGAAGGAGTTGCAGATGCAATTGCAAGAACTATTGGAAAAGGGGTTTATTCGCCCAAGTGTTTCACCTTGGGGTGCCCCGGTGTTGTTTGTCAAGAAGAAGGATGGTAGTTTGCGTATGTGCATAGATTACCGGGAGTTGAATAAGCTAACCATTAAGAACCGGTATCCATTGCCACGCATTGATGATTTATTTGATCAGTTGCAAGGAGCCAGAGTATTTTCAAAGATAGACCTTCGGTCCGGCTATTATCAGCTCAAGATAAAGAGTAGTGATATACCCAAAACAACATTTAGGACTCGATACGGTCATTATGAGTTCCTAGTGTTGTCCTTCGGGTTAACCAATGCACCGCAGATTGTGGATCTAATGAATCGAGTATTTCAGGATGTGCTCGACAAATGGGTGATTTTTTTTATTGACGATATCTTGATCTACTCCAAGACCGAAGAGGAGCACACTCAACACTTGAGAATGGTGTTACAGAGGTTGAGAGATCAACAGTTGTTTGCCAAGTACAGAAGTGTGAATTCGGCTTGAACAAGTTGGATTCCGGGCACGAGTGTCTAAAGTCGAATCAAGTAGATCCCGCTAAGGTGAAAGCAGAGGGAATGGGAAAGCCCCAAGAATGTTACAAATTAGAAGCTTCTTGGGTTTGGCTGGATATTACCGGTGCTTCATCGAGAATTTTGCTCGATCTAAAGACCAATGACCAAGTTGACTAAAAGGGTGTGAAATTCGATCAAGGAGGAATGTGAGAAGAGCTTCCAGAATTAAAAGAAAAGTTGGTGACGCCTGGTCGACTATTCCCAAGGCATGTGGAATGACGCTTATACCGATGCTTCCAAAGTTGGTTGGGTTGTGTTCTCATGCAACGCGGTAAGGTAATAGCATATGCATCCCGACAACTAAAGGAGTATGAGAAGAACTACCCCACTCATGACTTGGAACTAGCTGCTGTCATTTTTGCCCTTAAGATCTGGCGAAATTATTTGTATGGGGAGAAATGTGAGATATACAGTGGCCACAAAAGCCTGAAATACTTCTTCACCCAGAAGGATCTGAACATGAGACAGAGAAGATGGCTTGAACTCATGAAGGATTATGACTGCGATATTCAAGATCATCCCAAGGCTAATGTAGTGGCGATGCATTGAGTCGGAAGACACGCATCGTGTCGCCTCATACTTAGCAATACCACCACTGCAAGAGGCGATGCTAATGGATGAAACCCTCTTGTATGAAGGGGCAACCTTAGAGCTTGAACCTCAACCGAAAACCTTAAATGGTTGACGGTATCCTTGTCGGCTCTACGTGCATCCGCAATTAGGCAAGAGGTGATAATGAAGCAACCTTTGATCCGAATTGCAGCGGATTAGAGTTAAGGTTCAAGACCAAACAATGAACGACCTGATTTTACTTTAGCCAGTTGATGGGGCATTGATGTTTCGAGAGATTGTGTGTACCGATGATTTGATATACAAGATAAGATAGTGAGAGAAGCACATAGCTCCAGTACTCACTTCACCCAGAAGCACCAAAATGTACAAAGACCTCAAACAAAGTTACGGTGGCCAAACATGAAAGTCACCATAGCTTTATATGTGCGACTTGTCTTACTCGCCGTAAAGTAAAAGTCGAGAGGCATCGACCTTATGGTACCTTCAGCCACCCCAGCACTGTAATGGAAGGGGGAAAGGATTACAATGGACTTCGCCCCGGGACTACCAAGTACACCTAAGGGAATGGACGCGATATGGGTGATCGTGGATCGGCTTACCAAGACGCTCATTTTATCCCTATCAAGACCAAGTTCTCCATGACCAAACTAGCACAACTTTACATGGACAACATAGTGCGCTTACATGGAGTGCCAAGGAGCATTGTTTCGATAGGGACCCAAGGTTCACTTCAGATTTTGGAAAAGCTTACAGGCCTTGGGATCACAAACTGAATTTGAGTACGCTTTTCACCCACGCATCGGATGGTCAATGGAGCGAACCATACAGATATTAGAAGACATGCTCTGTGGCATGTGCAATGGAAATGAGTGGCGTTGGGAAGAATATATACCTCTTATGGAGTTTGCATATAACAACAGCTACAAGCCACAATTGGAATGGCTCCATATGAGGCGTTATATGGCAGAAAGTGCAGAACTCCTTTGTATTGGGATGAGGTAGGTGAACGTCGAATGTTAGGACCTGAGATGATACAAATGACTTGTGACAAGGTCGACGTTATTAGAGAACGGATTAAAGCAGCTCATCCGCAAAAGAGCTATGCGGACACCCGCAGGAAGGAGATTGAATTTCAGCCAGGAGAAAAGGTATTTCTCAAGATCTCTCCTACTAAAGGTTTGCAAAGGTTTCACAGAAAGGGGAAGTTGAGCCCAAGATACATGGGACCATTTGAGATCTTATCCCGGGTTGGCTCAGTAGCCTACATGCTTGCTCTCACCGCTTGGGGATGTTCACAATGTATTCCATGTATCCATGCTGAAGAAGTATGTGCATGATCCATCTCATGTACTACCCGTGGAACCGGAGTACCTAGAAGCTGATATGACCTACACAGAACAGCCAGCTGAAATTTTGGACCGGAAGGTGAAAACCCTTCGCAACCGCTCCATTTCCTATGTAAAGGTGCGATGGGCTGATCATTCACCTGAAGAAGCATCTTGGGAGGTAGAAGAAGAAATGCGAGCCAAGTACCCTCATCTTTTTGATCAACCAGGTACGCAATTTCGAGGACGAAATTTTTCAGAAGGGGGGGTAATGTAATGCCCCGCTTCTTAAACCCGGTCTGATTTCGCGGTTGAACCGGTTTAACCATGCAGGAACCGAGCCAGAGGAAATTAGAGCAGGTTCCTTGTGGGCTATGATGGCACGGGTGACCTTAAACACCGGCTGGCCCCACAAGTCCGAGCCGCGAAGAGACGGAGTGCCCAAACTGGTAATGCACCTACCATAAGGCTATGTACGGATAAAACAGGTATTATATCTGTATTTTAAGGTATATACGTATGCTACATCGTATGCCTGGGGTGGGGTTCGAGCCGAGGTCCGAACCCGGTCAAAATCCCGAGTCTTGGCTCTCAGGTGGGTAAAACAGGTGGGTACACCCACCCACCTGAGTGACCCATCCAAGACTATTCACTTAATTGGGAAGGATATATAAGGCTTTATGATTTCTTTTCTTTCCATTTATTACCCTCGTACGTTTGGTGAGAAAAGTAAAGAGGAGAGAGAAAAGAAAGGGAAGAAGAAAGGAAGAGGAAGAAAGGAAGGATTTCAGTGGTGCCGAAGCTAGATCTTGCCATTCCGGTGCCGGGAGAGTAATCTTCAACTCTAGATCTACAGTTGGAGGTAAGAAAAGTTGGGTTTTATGAACATTCACCATACCCAAGCTTTAAACCCTTGATTCGAGTATGGTTTCTTGAGATCTTGTAAATACCCTTTGAAATGATGAATCTAAGGTTTAATAGATGATTTATGTGTTGATCTTGAAGGATTTGAAGAGATATTGACAAGGTAGAAGGAGCATTGTGAGTTGGAAGTGATTTGAAGGGTTTGAAGTCATTTTTGGGCAAAGAAGGTAAGATGGTTTCTCACTTGAATCTAACCTAGATCTAGGTTAGAACCATCTTATAGGACCTTGAGGGTGTGAAGAATGGGTGGGGAAAAGCCTCATTTGATTCCCCAAAGAATGGAGAAAATGGGGAAGAAACAGAGTCTTTCCCGCCAAAACCGGTGGGTACAACCGGCGGGTACCTACCCGCCTGAGGGTACCCACCTGAGAAGGCAGGGGGCCTTCAGGCCTAACCGGCGGGTACAACCGGCGGGTACCTACCCGCCGGTCTTGGCAAAGGGTCCCTGGTACAACCGGCGGGTATAACCGGTGGGTATAACCGGTGGGTAGACAGCCCACCTGTCTGACCCACCTGTGTGGCCCCGAAGGTGATCCTTATTTCCGATCGAACCCAAATCGGACGTGTGACCTTCTTTTGACGTTCTAAACACAATTTTGACATCGGATTTCATTAATTTTGATTCTAAAATGGTGAAGTACTAACCCCGCCAATTATGTTAGGTTCACCAAATCCTACCCGATTCGCTCCGATCTCACCTGCATCGACAGGGAATCCTTGACGCAAAGGGTAAGTGGAGAGTGGAAGTTTGGCCTTGTTTCAAGGCATTTGTTTGGCATTCATTTAATTATATCTAATCTAGTCATGTCATCATGAATATGCTATATAGATTAGTCATTCCACACTTGATGTGCATATATGCTATGGTTACTTTTCACATGCCAATTGAATGAGATGTTATATGTTGAATGTGGACATCATGGTGCATAATGCATTGATAGACTAGATGTCACGGTCGGCTTGGAAACGAATGCATTGGTGGCCCGTGGAATGGGACACGGAGGCACTATCATGATTTATTGTCATATAGGAGCATGCGGTATTAGGATTCTCACCATCCCGTTACGACCCTTCCCAACGGGGGTTAAGGTGTTGGGTTGCCATTTGGGGAAGCAGGGTCGGGGTTGTCGGACATGGGGGTTAGGCATTACGCCCGACGAGTCATGTAGGACAGGCAACCCTGGTGGTACATTCAAGAGGGCCAATCGATCGCTTTTAAATTGCCGAGTCAGACTTTTATTTTCAACATTTACATTTCTGAGAGCCGGTGGACGGCATTGTCTTTACTTTTCCGAGTACTCACGGGGGGCCTTCTCCGACAGCCCTATGGGCGATCACGGAGGGAGTTCATGCTCGCACTGGAGTATACGCCGACCGTGGTTGTAGTAGCACTAAAACCAAGGACTTAGTAATGTTGCTTAGGTGGATGTGATTTAAAATGTATAGCATGACATGTAGTGCATATGATGTGTTGTGATGTGTGGATCTGTGTGTGGTCCACCTTTCTACTTCATCGAGCTAGTGAGCTCATCCCACGGTACACCCCTTTTTAGATGATTTTGCAGGTCATGCATCCGAGGAGCATGGGGTGGGTCCCACAATGAAGTTTCCTCAAGAGGACCGGTGGACCCGAGGAGTTTGAGCGGCGGACGCCGGGAGAGCCGTGGCGGGGAAGCAGCTCGAGGCCGAGCCGAGCTCCACCTTGAGGCCGTGGCGAGCTCCACTTCGAGGCCAGCCGAGCTCCTATGTGATGCCGAGTTGGGCACAACCCCGATGCCGAAATGAGCCCATTTTGAGACCGCCGAGCCGTTTACTGATGGTTTTGATGATTTGGATATACTTGATATTTGAATTTTATTCTTTTGTGTATATATCATGCCTTCGCCCAAATGTATATATTTATTGTATCAACGGGTATCAAGTATATGGGATTTATTCACGTAAAACTTAGTCTTCCCCGATCCGATGAACTTATGTTAGTGTGTATGTGGTGGAATACGATTCGATGATCCCGGGTTTGGGTTAACCGGTGTTAACTCGGTCACCGCCCGACGGGGAACGGTGTGACAACCCCCTTTTTTTTTTATTCCTTCGGCCTTGGCATTGGTGGCGACGAGGCTTGTGGTCGACCGAGGGAAAGACCTCCACTCGATCGGACTTACACCAGCCCCCGCCGAGGGAGGACCCCCGTCCGCTCGGCCCGACTCCCAACCGAGGGGGACCTTCGTCGTCCGCTCGGCTTTGGTCGAACTCCCAATCGAGAGGGGACCTTGGTCAAGTCCGCTCGGCTTTGGCTGAACTCCCAACCAAAGGGGACCTCGGCGTCCGCTCGGCTTTGGCGACTCCCAACCGAAGGGGACCTTGTCAGTCCGTCGGCTTTGGCCGAACTCCCAACCGGGGGGACTTCAACAGTCCGCTCGCTTTAGCCAAACTCCCAACCGAAAGGGGAACCTTGTCCGCTCGCTTTGGCCGAACTCCCAATCGAAAGGGGACCTTCGTCAGTCCTTAGGCTTTGGCCGAACTCCCAACCGAAAGGGGACCTTCAGTCCTTTCGGCTTTGTCCAACTCCCAACCAAAGGGGACCTGGTCAGTCCGCTCGGCTTTGGCCGAACTCCCAACTGAAAGGGGGACCTTCGATCAGGTCTGTTTGGCTTTGGCCGAACTCCCAACCGAAAGGAGGACCCTCGGTCAGGTCCGTTCGGCTTTGGCCGAACTCCCAACCGAAAGGGGGACCCTCAGTCAAGTCCGTTCGGCTTTGGCTGGACTCCCAACCGAAAGGGGGACCTTCGGTCAGGTCCGTTCGGCTTTGGCCTAACTCCCAACCGAGGGGGGACCTTTGGTCAGGTCCGTTCGGATTTGACCGGACTTCCAACCGAAAGGGGGACCCTTAGTCAGGTCCGTTCGGCTTTGGCCAAACTCCCAACAGAGAGGGGGACCTTCGGGTCCGCTCGGGCGCAAACCTCGAGGCTTCGTATCCTGATGTGGCGGTGCCATTAATGCTCGGGTAGTCGTACCGCCCTTCTCCCCATCTATATAGTGTGGGGGCCCATTTGTGGGGCACTTTTCTTTTCCCTTCGGAGAGCTCACCTTCGGCCTCGGTGTCCTTTTTGAACCTTCGTCTTCGTCTTGACTTCCCCTAGTTTAGCAACACCCACAAGTAAGTGATGTCTTCCTCGTCGAGCTACAGCCCATCGTCCTGCGAGAGGACGAGGCCGAAACGTAGGCATAGGAGTCTAGGGGAAGTTTGAGGGATGTCCTCGGATTCCACCGACTCTCCCTCCTCCCGCGACTCATCGTCCGCGGCCTCACCGTCGGGGTCCAGGGGTGGCTCTAACGGTGAGGGGTTCAGGGAGAGGGTGCTCGATTCCCGAGCCCAGACACAGGAGCCCTTAGAAGTGGAGGCTCTCAACATCGTCTCCACGATGGACGAGCCAGAACTGGAGGAGCTGAGGGCCTCCTTCGGTGTCTCGGATGCTTTTGAGCTCTGTCTGCCCAGACCATCCGACCGAGCCAGCTATCGAAACTCCAAGGAGCTGTGCTTGTGCAAGGAGGCCTTTAAGGCCGGTCTTCGGCTGCCCCTCCACCCTTTCTTCACCCAAGTGTTTCGGAACTATAGGGTATGCCCGACCCAACTAACGCTGAACGGGTGGCGACAAGGCAAGCTTGCTGCCTTCTTCATACGGCACGAGGCCCTCTCCTCCCCCCTTCATTAATTGTTTTCTTCAGCCCGCAAGGGACTTCGGGTTGGTATTATTTTTACCCCGAAGGACCTTTCATCAAGGTTCCCACTTCCATCCACGGGTGGAAGGAAAAGTTTTTTTGTGAAGTCGTCCGAGGGGGTGCCCTTCGGCACGGTCTGGGATATCCCGGACCTTAGGGAGGTGAACTTTGCCCCTGCCCTATTCGGGGCAGACATTGAGTCGTGGCAAGGCGGCAAGAAGACTATTCTCTAGTCGAGGCCGACTGCCTCAAGTCCGACGCCATACTCTTCAGATTCGGGCTTAGCCCGGGTGAGTTAGGCTAGCCCCGCTTGTTCTTTTCAGTGTCGGGCTTCTTTAAATTCCCTTGCTTTTTTTGCAAGTCACCGGCCGAGGGGCCCGAGGGAAAATCAAGGAGGCCAAGGCACGTGACGCCCAAAAAAGGAGGCCGGCGGAAGGAGAAGAAGGGCCATCCTCCGAGACCCCGAAGAAGAGGTCCAGAGTCGAAGGGCCGAGCTCCGAGGCGGTCCAGGCCCTCGCTGCTCCGGGCCGAGACGGGCTAACTCAAGACCCCTCCCCTGCCGTGGCCTCCCGAGGCCCGAGGGTGGCGACGACAAGGGCCGAGGTGGGGTTCGTCCCTCAATGGTCAGTGAAGGAGGATGACACGCTGGCCGTCGAACAGGTCGCCCGTGAGTTGGTGATGAAGGGGAGTCTTCCCCGAGATGCCACCGAGGCTCAGAAGCAAGGGACGGCGGCCATGATCACGACCGCTTGCATCTTCATGGCCGGGGTAAGCTTCGGTCCCCCTACCTTCTTCTTCTACTTTTTTTTTTGTCTTAGCAATCTGACCTTTGGTGTTTTATGCAGGCTCAAAATCAGATGGGTCAACTGGCGGCTCGAGCCGAGGCTATGTACCGAGACCTCGAGGTCGTCGAGAGGCAGAAGGTCTCCCTGGAGAACGAGCGCTCCCTCCTCCTCGAGAAGGTGGAGCACTTGGAAAGACCTCCTTTTTGAGGCCGAGATTATCGAAAGCTCGGAGCTGAAGTCGCAGGAAGGCTCGACAGAAGTCGAGGCCCGAGGGGTCGAGGAGCATCGGTCCTCCCTTCGGAGGGAAGGGCCATCGCCGGCGCTCACAATGGGCTCTACCGAGGTCGATTGGGTCCTTGAGCATTACCGGTCCCTCGAGGACGGGCCTTATCTTCGAGGACGACGACGTGAGGCGGCCCCATCAGCCACCGAGGTTATGCCGGGCGGAGGCCGCAGGAAGAAGGTGAGGTCCACTGCACCGAGAAGTCCCCCGACTCCCGGCCACGAGGTTCGGATCGGAGACCCTCCCAAAAAGAAACGGCCGCGGGCCGACCGACGCCCCTTGAGGTCGCCCGGCCCACTGCACCACCTTCTTTTGTTATGTACCTCCTTTTGTAGTCTCGGCCTTTAGGCCTACGACTTAGCCTTCGGGCTTTTAATGTAACTACGGCCTTCGGGCCTGTCTTGTAATTTTTGCCTTCGGGCTTTATGAATGCATAAATCGTATCTTTTATTTCTCTCTTCTGTGTCCCTCTTAGTAATGTGGTCTTTAATCCGTAGATAGGTGCTCCGTGGATAGGTGAAAAGAGGCCGAAACCCCTAGTTGCCCCTCTTAGGCGCATGGATCCGAGACTTGGCCGAAGGCCGACCCTTCGATAGTCAGACGAAGGCCGACCCTACAATCACCAAGCAATTTTTACCAAGTGTTCACCCTCGGCTCTAGCTAAGGGTCTCTTGGACGCATGGATCTGGGACTTGGCCGAAGGCCGACCCTTCGATAGTTAGACGAAGGCCGA
>JAJSZK010000233.1:0-48229 GCA_022985045.1 Macadamia tetraphylla | reverse complement strand
TGTTGTTATTGATGATGATCTGACAGACATCTCTCACCTCAAGAGATACTTGAGTGAGGAATTCAAGATCAAAGACCTAGGACAACTTCGTTACTTCCTCGGCATTGAAATTACCAGGTCTTCTCGTGGGATCTACTTGTCTCAGCTGAAGTATGTCCTTGATATTCTCTCTGAGAAGGGCATGTTGGGGTGTAAGCCGGCAGACACTCCTACTGAAGCTAATCATCACCTGAGTAGCAAAGAAGGTGATCCAGTAGATAAGGGACGATATCAGAAACTAGTGGGGCGATTGATCTATCTCTCTCATACACCCCCTGACATAGCATTTGTCGTCAACCTGGTTAGTCAGTAGATGCATGATCCCTACTCGACTCACATGGAAGCTGTGATGCCTATTCTCCAATACTTGAAATCTGCCCCAGGATATGGCATCCTTTTTCTCCTCATAATCACCTTAGGGTGGAAGCCTTCACAAATGCAGATTGGGCAAGTCCCCCTGATGACTTTGTTGGTGGTAACCTTATTGCATGGCGTTTGTGAGCTCCTATGGCTTCATGGTCTTCTCACTGATTTGGTTGTTCCTGCTACCCTTCCTATGAAGGTCTTTTATGACAGAAAATCTGCCATTAACATTGCTAACAACCCTGTCCAGCCTGATCGAACCAAGCATGTGGAGAACAATTGACACTTCATCAAAGAGAAGCTAGATATGGGCCTTATCATTGTGCCTTTTGCTCCCAGTAATGAACAACTGCTGATGTATTTACTGAAGGTCTTAGTAGTAAGATGTTTCATCCTATTATCTGCAAGTTGGGCATATGTGATATCTATGCACCAACTTGAGGGGAAATGGTGTAATAATGGGTTTTGTAGGTTTTAGGGAAAGCGTCAGTTACCAAACGGACCCTAAAGGGTTTTACGGTCATTGTAATTCTCTAGACCCTTCTCTCCATTATTATAAATAAAGTGGGTTGATGTCATATTAGTCACAAGTTATTACCCCATTCAACAACAACAATATCTAACTTGATGAGGAAAATTCTAAGGAGAGAACTTAGGACCCATCAAGAATGCTCTGATGAAGTTGTTATATAACTTCTCCAATTGAGGCTATTGAGTATTCCAAGTCATAAAAAATTTGAAGAAATCTAACCAACCTAAAGTGGAGAATTTATGGCCATTGGAAATTTAAGACAAGGTTCTGAGCTTTTGACCACTAATAACATGCGGATACAGGGGATTTCATGTTGGCAAATTGATGTCTCTCTATGCGAGAAGAATGAGCGTGCCAATTATCCTTTTGCACATATTGACCTGTTTAAAGGTGTTGGGTGTTCTTCTTGACTCTGTTTTGATACTTCTTAGATAACTCCTCTGAAGCCCATAGATATATACTTAGAATGTTGTTTTCATCTATTTTTAATACTAACAATATGTTTGACTTTGACTAGAAAAGAATTTGAGATTGAAAATGCAATTGAAAGTCTTATAGGATCCAATGGGTATAGAGGAAAGGATAAAAAAAAGAACATACCTCTCACATCACACTGGGCCTCACTTTCATCTTAGCAGCCTTCTCAAAATCTTCAAATGCTACTTTCATTAAAGATTCTTCCTCAACTTCACAATCCCTCTCAACACTACTCAATAGAACATTTTGAAATGCATCCCCACTATTTTGCATTGTTGAATAGAAGAGAAGCTTTGAAATCTCGATGGCACATTCAGATCGAGATAGATGATGATGATGCAAAATCTTCATTCTCTATGGAAAAGAGGTTCACTGTACCTTTAGAAAGAACAGAGGTTCCATGTATACCAGCTGAACAAACTTCATCTGAGAGATTCAGTCCCTCAGGCAGCACATCATCAGGTTTTACTTTGGAAGGAGAACTAGATTTCTTAAATTTAATATAGCGCTAAGACAAGCCAATTCGCTTCATTGCAAAGTCTTGCTAAATCAGCTTCAACAAATCCATGTGGTTGAAGCAAGATGCTGAATTTCAATCTCTAAAAGAGAATGGTTCATTTCTCCGAGAAGAGTAAGTAAAATATCCAATCGCTGCTTCGGAGAAGGCACTCCTGAAAATGAAATGTAGTGCAAGGCTGAAATTTCACAACCCCAAAAATATATTTGAGGTATTGTAATTCACTTGCATGTGGCAAAAGTAAACTAATAGTAAATATGTAAAATGCACATATCATTATGCATGAGAGTCAAGCATAAAAATAAAAGGGAATTATCTAGTACCACCCCTAAATTTGAAAATAAATTGGCGTAACCCCTAAAAATGAAAATAATGTCTACCGTATCCCTAATCTGTAACACCGTTAACTAAAATTGAAAAATGTCCCATTTACCCTTATACTTAAACTCTACAAAGAACCCATTTTCTTCCAAACCATTACATGCGCTCTCTCAGCCGTGACTTTAGCTGGGAGAGTAAACTGTTAACAACAAAAGGCCAGGTAGCAGGAAAGTTCCTGCAACTCGAATAGTAGCAAAAATTTTTCAGGAGAGTGACAGTTAGAGCTCTGTAGAACGAGCAATCGAGTTTTGCTCATTTTATAATGGCTAACACACACGCAGTGTATTAGGTCTCGCACTCTCTCGATTCTCGCATCGAAGAATTAGACCTGTAAAATAAAGAGCAGTATCAGTCAGGTCCGAATTCTGGAAGCATTGCTTAGTTTCGCCTTCACATCCGATCATAGGAACTTGGAAAGAAGCTATTAGAAAAAAAAATCTGAAATCACTAGGATCAAGTGAGTTTTCTTTTCTCGAATTGTTTGATTATGACCTTGATCTCTGCTTTTAGGCTAATCTTGTTTTACATTTTTCTAAAATTTCATAAGTATTTACATCGAAGTCTTCAAATTTGAGGAACGTGAATCTGTTTGCGTACAATGCGGTTTTACTGTTCCAAGAGATTCTTCAAATGCTTGAATCTCGTCGTCATCTATTTCTAGCCGTTTGGAGTATTCAACTGCTAGTCTGTGATCCTGCCAAAAATTTCATGGGCGAACTCAAATCTAGGGGGATCAGAAGACGAAATGGATGAGGATTTCCTATGTTCAACAACAGCTTTGCGCCAGCGATGTAAACCAAACCTTCGCCTCTGATTCACAACTCTCTTCCCCTTAACATCAGCATGACAATCAAGTTCAGCAGAACCCATCAATCCAAACCCACCCAATTCCCTCTTAGACGATGAGTTTCTAACAGCAAAGCTATGAGATCTTCTACTGGCTTCGGTGATGGAGCTGCAAGAGGATTCTCCCTCGATCTCCTTAGGTTCATCACAGTGGCCATTATTATCTCCCAATAATCTAACACCCAATTGGCATCCTTGTTCATTCTTCCTGATGGAATCGAATGGGAAGTGGGTCTTCACAGACATCTGAACAGAAGTGATCTTTTGAGTTGGGAAATCAAAAAGCAGCATCTGCAAGAAGTCAGGCAAGTGCCAACCGAAGAAACCCAAGAATTTGGAAGCAAAGAAGCTAAGGACCGATCCACATAGCAGGAGAAGCGATAACCAAAGATCCAGAAAAACTCTGAAGAGCTCACGAAAAGTCCATGAATGAATCATCTGGGAAGGCTATCACACCCCATTTTCAGTAGACCCAACTTACCATTAGGAATACCGGCGATGTGAGTAAGACATGTACCTGTCTTACCAATCTACCAGAATCTCTGATAGTAGTACCTTAACATTTTCACAATCTCACAACACAAACCAACATAAGCAGCGGAATCAAAGTATAGTAGTGGAATCATAAATAAAATGGGGAAACATCTAATGATAATATAATAGCAATAACCGAGTTATTATGTTACATTCATCCATGACAAATAATATAATCTCAAAAAAAATCTAAAATCCACAGTTATACCCAAATGTATCAAAATATTATGTACAATCTCACGATGCGGCGTAAGCACTATAAGAGTCGGACAGCCATGATCGTGCTCCTCCGCTCGTAATCCCCACGCCACCATACTCTGACCCAGAAGATACTGGGTCACCCGCCATCGGCACCACGATACCTACATCATCATCTAAAAAGGGTGTATACGTGGGGTGCGCTTTCCAACTCGCTCAGTGAGGGGTGGGGTCAAGCATATCCAAGTAAGACAATGGAAGTAATAATTAATGATGCATGATTGTGGAAATTAAACACATAGTCCATGATGCTCGTGATGCGGTTCAATTATTTATTATCCACATAACAATACAAATTAATTATGGTAAATGCTACTACAACAGATTAGGCTATATCCTTCGCTCTCGAACCACCATCGATTACGTAGGATACAAACCCTAGCCATGATTAGAAGCCTGCGGTTCCGATACGCCCATAGGTCACCCAAAGAAACCCCCGATAATCTCCTCCCGAATCACGGCATCGGTATATCATCGGCCACGCCGACAGTTCTCGCTCGGCCACAATCACATCGACTCACGGTGTGGTATTCGAAAGGCACATCAAACATACCACAATGGGTTATCCAACACCTCAACTCCTGTTGAAAAGGGTTCAGAGCATAGGGAGTTATACCTAACCACATATATGCTACATGCCTTCATAATGATACAGTTAGCATGAATTACATGATACCGGTAAGACCTCGGCCACAGTGTAATCCATCTCCAAATACAATCTCGGATACATGATACCAGCAAGACCTTCGCCACAAAGTGAAACCCGAGATCGTTTACCTAATCTCGCATGCATATCACAGTTAAGTATGGACTATGCGACACCGGTACCAATCATCGACCACGAAGCGCATCCATTTCCAAATGCAATCAGGAGGTACACGATACCAGCGAGACCTTGGCCACAAAGTGTAACCCGTGACTACAACTAACTCTAATGCACATAATCAATGCATGAATGCAACATACATACGAAAATCACGGCACCGGTACCACCTCGGCCACATCGAATTTCATCTCACACACACACAACCAATCACACGGCGATCACGGTATCGGTACCACCTCGGCCACACCGGATCTCATCATACATCTCCATACAATTCATATCATAATCGTAAATGGCAAATATAACATATCATCATCGCATTTGAGCAATTACAATTAAACATAAAATTCTAAGCATGTGAGCAATTTAATAATAATAAACATTCAAAAAAAACACAGTCCATCCCTTACCTGGTTTACGATCAAGTGTGTTCGGGCACTTGCGCATCACTATCCTAGACAAAAGGAATCGTACATCAATATCCGTCAAAAACATCGGGAGGGACGCACAGTGTCACCCCAAAGGGTTCGAGACATGTCCTAAGTGACGATCTGTCACCGAAAGCGGCATTCCACCAAAATATCATCCTGCTTCGATGGAGGTGATAGAGAGCATATATGGATCACATGCTCGACTAATCCAAAGTCTAGTCCTTTCCCCTACAAGAATCCTCTTGTAAGGTATTCCATTAGTTCCCCCTTTCAAGACAAGAGGTAGGGAAGAAAATCTTTACAATCTTTTTCATGGATAAGAGTATCCTAACAAATCTTTTACGGACAGAGAGGTTTACAATCTTTTTTGAGTAGAGAGACACCTTCCTTTTAGGATAAGAGAACCTTACAATCCTAAGTACAGCCTAGAATTGTAAAAACATAAATAAATAAGAAGTAGTGAATAAGAGGAATACCTCAAGTGTGGTGCAAATGATAAGAATGAGAGATGAATGATGCACCTTTTGTAAAGTCCTCTTATGGCTTTGACTTGCACAGAGAGAGTGGAGGACTTGATTGAGACTTGAGCCTTTTGTTGAGATTAGAGTAATCGAACAACTCAAGTTGGATAGAATAACTTTAATGACTCTTGAATGCTTACAATAATGCTCACAATGCTCTTTCTTAATTCATATTTAATTAAGAGAGGTTGGGTATTTATAGGTGAGCTTAGTGAAGCATTTTAGGCAGTGAAATCGAGTCTCAACGGTTGTATTCGGGACCACCGATCGATCGCCATCGGTAGCCAGCGATCGAACAGAGCAGTTGAGGTAAAAACTAGCCTGTGAGCTTTTCCAAGGAGGACACCAGTCGACTAGGACTTTCACCGATCGACCAGCTATGGTCTCAGATAGTTCCGATCAACGGGCTTCCAACTGGTCGACCGCCAACATGATGATCGCATTACATCGACTATCATTAGTGTTTTGACCATAACTTTTCGGTTCCGACCTCGATTGACCTAAGATTAATTGCATTGAATTGTGACTCAATTTCCTACAACTTCAATGAAGGTTTCATCTCCTTATACCCATTTTAAGATTTTTCAAAATACCCTTGAGTCGTTGTTGTTTTCACGTAGTTTTACTAGAGCATATTGCACTCTACCACCTAAGGTCATTCTGTATGATGCATGAGGTGCGTATGATGCAATGTGTGTACAAATTATAAAATATATTCTCTATCCTATGGTCTTCATCTTGGGTCTTGATATCTTCATCATTATGGGTCTTGATGTCATTATCTTCGGTCTTGAATGTCTTTATTATCTTGGGTCTTGAATGCCTTTAAGCTTCAAGGTCATGTCCGAAATTCAAACCTTGATGTCTTGATTCGACTTTCTAAGTGTTTCTTCAAACTAATTACACTTTCTTCAAGCTAATCACATTTTATTAAACCAAGTTAAAGACGATGTTTGTTTGTTAACACCAAAACATAGTAAGGAGTGTGGATATGTTTCCCAACAAATATAGCTATGTACCATTTACATAAAGAAGCAAAGAATCATGCTCATATAGACATAATTGAAGATAAAAGCATTCCATAAATTAAATAATCACCCGCTCACCTTTTTTAGTAAAAATAAATGTATCGATCAAAATCACTTCACCACTTAGCCTCACCGCGAGTCTTGATTTCTGACCTAGCCAATTAGGTAAATTTAGGTTGTTAATTAATCGTAGGAAAAGTCCATCTAAATCTTAAAAGATCCTTATATAATTTATGGATTATGGGTTCATTAAGTACCACCGGTCAATGGTCCCCCTTTGGTGCCTAGTTATTTAATTATGCGAATTATTGGAGAATAATATGAATAATTATGTTCGAATTTGACTAAAATAAATCAAAAAAATCACGGATATTTCAAATGCTTCGAAAAATCATGAATAATCCATGTGAGCTGAATTATAAACATATAATTTGGATAATTTAAAAACACTTTTACTATTAAAAATCCCTTTATGATTGGAAATAGGTTTCCAAATCCAAATCAAATTCTTGTCTTCTTCTCATCTTCCATCTACTAAGTCAAGGACTCGGGTGAAAGTTTAGAGATTAAGAGGCGGAGTCTCAAAGCCATTGAGACGGAGAGACCATCTGCTCCTACATCCTCCAAGGCTCTAGCACCTCCGATGGGTTGGCCACAACTGCAAGCCCCAACGAGCAAGTATGTTGTGTATGTAGCTCTCTCTCTCTCTCTCTCTCTCTCTCTCTCTCTCAATCCCCTTTGATTTTCATTTTACTTGGGTGAGACTATGAGAGTGGGAGGTTTTTTAGATTATTGTTATTGGGTTCTCGCTTGTTCCTTGCTAAGCAAAACTGATGTTGTTATTATGTTCTAGTTTTGATTATGTTGAGCTTTAAATTTTCTATGGAGTGGGTGAGTTTGTTGAAGAATACTTGTGACTTATTGTGGGCCAATTTGAAATTTAGTGCATTTAAATTTGCTATTTGCTCCTTAGGTTACTACAACGAGAACTTTCCTTTACTTTCTTATGCTTCTAATGTGGATGATTGCATCAGAAATTTGTTATTTTGAAGTGCTAGTTTTATTGAGTAGGACTCAAGTTACTCAATCAATCAACCCCTAGATAGTTTAATTGATTTAGTTGAATTATGGTGATGTAATTATTGTTATGCTTTTGTGAATGTTTTGTTTTGTTTAAAGTATTTTTCCTTGTTTTGCATAGATCATGGAATGAGTTGAGCTGTGGGCTAAATAAGAACATTGATCAGGTTTTGATTACAGTGCATACTTGAACTACTTTAATTTGAACCACATCTTTTTTACTCTTCTATATCTTAAGTATATATGCTAATTGGTTGATATTACACATACAATCATTTATAAAAGAAAAATTACTTGCACCACCCCTAATTTGAAACCTTATATGAGATATCACCCTAAATTTTCAAAAATATCTAGTACGTCCCCTATTTTGTGAATGAAATTACACTTAAATCCATTCCGTTAGATAAAGAACATTAAGTGATGACTACACGTTAAGTGATCATTTTAAGTTCTCAGAAGCTACCTTCTTAAGTCCTGAAATTTCAAATCATTGTCCAAGTCTCTTGAATCATAGTAATTTCCATTTATGAATTAGCTAATAAAGGTCAACCCATGCAATTTAATGGAAAAGTTAATCAAGCCAAATGTACTACTTGAACATCAATGACATTGTTAAAAACTATAAAACCAAACATGATTTTTGGATAAGGTAATCTCCTATGGTATTGATACAAATGTGGTTCGATACTCTGGGTGAACTAGTGGGTCGAAACCAAACACCCTTTGGGAAAAAAAAGTGAGGTGAAATTGGTTTAATGATTTAGGATTTACTTGGGAAAAGGCTTAGTTGTTATGGTTGTTGTTGGTTGAATGATTTAGAAAATGACTTGAGTTTCAAGACATATTTTGTTGATAGGTAGGAGGTGAAGTAAATATTAGCAGAGATCCCCTAATAAGCGTAGGCTTTTTGTCCACCATAGCTCACCAACTCAGACTAGACAATTGTCTATATTTTCTTAAATATGAACGTGATTTATTAAATTCGGATTCAGAATTATTCGGATTAATTCATTTCATTAATTTAACGATTTGGTCAAAATATCGATAAAAAAAACGAGATAATAAAATTGAGTTTGGATTCGATTCGGAATTATTTGTTTACAAAAAAAAGCGGACAAAAATTCGATGTTATTTTTAATATATGCAATACTTGTTTCATATTATATATCGCTTATCATATGTACGTAATATAAAAATGATATAAAAATTAAAATTTTAAATTTTAAAGATAAAATATTATATTTAGTCATCTCTTTTTTTTTCTAAATTCATTTCCTATTACTCAAATAATTGAATTAGAGAATGAGAGATGAACACAAATTCTGTAGACCCACACCCACCATGCATGTTCACCTTAAAAACTATAGAGAGTAATTAATCGTAAGACTTAGTCAAACCAAAATAGGTAAAAGATTTTATCATTATTATTATTATTATTATTATTATTATTATTATTATTATTATTATTATTATTTTGTAGAAGTATGAGAGATTACGTTAGGAAAGATAAGCTTTTTTGTTTTTGTTAAAATAAAGAAGAAAAGTAACATTAGGATAATAAATGCATAATAATCACACTATTTTCTAAAGGATTTTTATATATAAAATTCAAGAATTTTTCAGAATTTTTATTTGATTCGGATTTGGACCGAATTATTCGTAAATTCGATAAAATTCTATTCAATCGAATTATTCACGCTTAATTTGGAGAATTTAATAGCTGCTGTGTTTTTAGACTAAACAATTAATTTTTTTCATAATTTTAAAGATGGTTAAAAATATTTAATTTAATAATTATTTCATGGAAGGTTCTATTCTAAATCTTATGTGGGTCCATTATCCGAGTATTTTGTCTAAGAGGGGTCTTATATTTCAAAATCTTAAGCTAGCTTTCAAATATGATACTCTCAAGAAATTCGGATTTATTAATTTGGACTAGATCTAAACCCGCTCAGTTTGAACCTCTACCGTCGTAAGCGGTCCCAGTAGGTTCTTTAGCGTCCACGTTTGGGGTTTGGAAGGAACGACCAAGGATGTCCCTGCGGTTTTGAAAAGACAAAGTGGCTTCGTATTTGGTACATGAACAAGTTTCCCAACGGCTGGATAACGAGGATAATTTGGTAAATTTGACATTAGATCGCTTTTCACTGACTAGAAGACTCTTGAAACCCTGCGCATTGGCTCCATTCCCACTGTGACTCGTCAATCGTCATTTCTGAATCGACCCAGAAATCACTGAGGAAAGAAGCTATTCTCTCGCTCTTTTCTCTTCTCCTCACACTATGCTGCTCCGGTATCTTCCCTCTCTATTTCACTATCTCTCCTCTATATATCTCCCGCCCAACGCAAGGTCCGCATAAGGGAAGAGGCAAGTCATCTTCCATAGAGCTCCTCCATCGCTGCGTCTTGAAGAACCTTCTCGAACGGCCCCAAGCTAACGCCTGAAGCCTCTCAATTTCAAACCCATCAAGGATCGCCTGAAGCTTCTCATCTCTTCCCTTCGACGGTGGTTTCTTCTAATCTTCAAACTCAAGGTCATCTCTGATGCAGCCTCGTAAAAGGGCCAGGTTTGTGAGTTATTGAATTTCTCAAATTTAACCTAGTTCTCTAGCCTCTGAAGATTTGCCTGCTACAAGATTCCAATCGCTGCTGTCACGGTATGAGTTATCCTTCTCTGAACTCAAATATCTAAAGTATGCGAAGCCCTAAAATATGGGGATTTCGGGATAGGCTTACGATTTAGGGCTTGTCTAGGGTTTTTATCTGAAGCTCTGTCCCCTTTTCTCTAATCTACATTTGATTTAGGGCTTGTCTGATTTGTGGTCTTGATTTCTGTTCTCACCCTTGAACTGCAAGCTTTTCACCCTTGAATTCCATTTTTCTAAATGCATGCAAGGGCTGTTAAGGAAAAATTATTTTCATGATTTTACCACCTTTACTGAATGAAGTTCTTGAAACAGAAGGGGTGACTGGTTTCCTGCAGAAAAAATTGGGTGGGGTACATTTTACTCTTAACTTTTGCAGGAAATTTATATATGTTGATCTTCAAAGTGTTACAGAGAACATCCAGATGATGTTGTGATTTATTTTATAGTGATAACTGAACATACCTATAGCTTTGACAAACGGAAGAGTTGTATATGAATTAGAACCCTCTAGCCTCTTGGCTTTCTCGTTGTAGCATCCCCTAGTGCCCTCTTCCCTGCAGGTATGGTTAAGCAATACAAATAACCACCAGGTTGACAGCCAATGTTATAGGAAGCATGGGCTTTAGGCTTCATCATAACCTTATGGAAGCAACAGAACTTAGAGTGTCAATGTTCATGAGGAATTTTTTTTTTGGGTGAATGTTCATGAGGATTTTCAGACCTCAGTTATCCTCAAAATCTGCAAGTTAGTTGCAGAGGTACTTTTAAGAATCTTGAACCTAGGGTGGGGGATTTGCCCTGGTTTTGTCGTTCATCCTCTTTAATATTTTTATTAATTATGATTCTAGAAATTTGCGGGAACTTTTTTTGATACCTCTGTCACTTTTTATTGTTTCTGTTTCTACATTTGTTTTCTGTTTGCATGTGCTCACTGCTGGCCCATGTTTTTTTTTCCTATGGATTTGGTGGCTTTTAAAAAAGGGAAAAAGGTACTTTCTGTGGAAATAATTTCTGGTTATGTCATTGGTGATTTGGAAGGATTGGTCTTCAATCTGCATGATTTGCACATCTTTCCTATGGTCCTTGGTGAGGTGTAAAGGCCATATATGCCCTCATGAAGGGAGGATGCAAAGGAGGTCAAGTTTAGGGAGGAGTTTGAGGGGGCAGTGCTTGAGAGACACTCAGCACCAGGGGGGTTGCATATGATAGTGATAAGGATCGCCTGCTGATGTGGAGACAGAAGCAGAAGAAGAGACACTGCATGCTAAGGCAGCCAACATAGTTGCACATTGGCAGGAGTAGGATAAAGGCAGGGAGTTCAAGGAGCTGGTTCTTCAAGCATACTGTGACATGGCTATCTTTGTGATACAATCAGAGGAATGGTTCCATTGGCGGCAACAATCTTCTAGTGGTTTTGAGTCTCCTCGAAAATCTATGTGGTATCTTCTAGTGTACTGTTAAATGGTTATTCTTCTTCTTCTTCATTCTTAATACATATTTCAATTTCTTTTATTGAATGCATGCTGGTAGTGCTAAATTATGGGGACAAAAAGTAATATAAGGGAAAGGACATGGTAGGCTATGACATACACTAGCAACCTCCTAAAATCATGCTTAAATAGTCTTGCTAAAATTGATGTCACTATACATGGTCAGTTGAATAAAATGTTTGACCGCTTAAATGGTCAATTTAATTTTTTGACTGAAATGTACCATATCTCCACCGAAATTTTGGTAATTTTACAGTACATTTCGGTTTCGACTAGGGTAATCACTAACCTTGATGTCATTATACATGGCCAGTTGAATCTAACTGGATAGGGACCTCGCCTAATCATTGTTATAAGGATGAAAACTATTTCAGATGGACTTAAAAAAAGATTTATTGTTTGAAAGTGGTTGTTAGTTTTAAACTTTTAAATTTAGTATGTTCCTGGAATGTACATTAGTTTCTTTTTTCCTGTCATGATCTTGTTGGTCTGCAAGATTTAAGAAATTAAGTCCATTGTGGACGAAATTTAAAGCTTGTGCTTCTTGTATAACATGTCCACGGTTCCAAAGCGCCATGGACCATATGCTTATAGTATCGAAGGATCACATCCATGTGCATCTTCTTATATATAACTTTGTGCTGATATAATGCGGGACATGCAATTTCTCACAATTTTATTAGATCTCCTTGCAATGATCATTATGGTTGAATTGGTAGGCCCAAAGGGGAATTTTATGATGGACCTCTTATCAAATGCATCAATTCACATGTTTCAGTTAAAAGTTGATGCCCTAGAGAACAATTAAACGTGGCTTAATATTTAAACGAAGTTGCTTTGTTGTCTGTAAAGAATAGACCTATGGGGTACAATTTTATGTCTACCACAATATGGGGGACTGTAAGAGTATTGATTCCGCTACTCTCTTAGCCTCTTCCTCTTCTTTTCTTTCTCTTTAATCTCCTCTTTCTACTACGTTTCGGTTACGATCCGGTGTGCCACAGTTGCTCTAGCAACCATGGTTGCGTGGTATGAACTCGCTTTGAATTTTAACTTAGTAACATCGGGTACACCGATGTTGTTCTATTAGGGTGAGGATCAGAACTTCAGCTCCATCAAGTCCTTTTGATATGGTGTCTTTTCATTTTATCCTTATTAATTCCAGCTTGAGATGGTCTAAAATGGGTAAAGACTAAAAGCCTCGATCGACACTGTAGAAACTACGCAGCCGTTGGGTTTTAAGTTGTGTCATTGAGCTTTTTTGGTGGATGCAACTTTGAAAAGCATCGATGATTCAACCTTATGCCAATCCAATGTTGAAATCTTCACACCTATTAAAGAGAAGCAGCAAGTTAGAAATGTTGCACATTTGCCACCATAGGCATATATATAGCTAAAATAACGTTTAAAGGTAGTCACGGTATTGTTGGGGATTTGAAGGATACGTTCCATTATTTACTTAACTAAGATATTTTCTCGTTTCTTGGATTCCATTGTGTTTGGTTTCGATAGTTGTTGCCTACAAGATAACGTAACTTTTGAAATTTTAATGCTTCAAGTGACACTTATCGGACCTCCATTTTAATTTCTTTTCTTATTTTCCTTCTTTCGTTATTTCTTCTTTTGGTGGGGATATGGTTGTTGGTTAGTTCTTCACCGGTCAGCCTTTGATAAGCCCAAGAACACAGCTTTATTGATCTTTAATCTTCTGAGGTATTCTTAAAATCCATTAGATGGGTGAATATTCTCATGTTCTTGTTTATCGATGAACATGCACTCTTGGCTCAATATTTTTTTCTGTATTTTTGTTATATATTGTTGACTGTAACATATATGTAAGCATTTCTCAGGGTTTTCCCTTTTTTTTTTTTTTGGACGGCCTGGCCGTGAGATTATGAGGAGTTCCCTCGTAATGTAGTAATTCAAATGTGTTTCATTACGCTTGTATTCAGTTTTCTGCCCATTTATTTGGGATCATGTGCTAACTGAACTCAACTGAGCTTATCTCTTCTACATGGGGGTTGGCAGCAAAAATTCACCATTCAACCTTGATTAGGTTAATATTCTGGTTACTCATTATCATTTGTCTTTATCACCACTTCAATCCAAGACATTTTGGGTGCCTACTAACTCCTCCAACTTGTACCATGCCACCTCTTGCTTGCACTCATTGGTCTTATTTGCACATGGCTGATCCATCTCTCATTTTCCCCTTTTTCATCACTTATAATGATTAAATTTCCTTAAACTACATTTATTTCGATTCTATCACATCCTTAGACTCGCACTAATCCATCTCTAGATTCTCATGTTAACAATCGTATTATATATTTACACTAAATTTTGTGGAATTTGGATATATTATGTGTTCATTTTCTTATTGCTAATTTGTGTTTGTGTGTATGTGTATGTATTTTCTTGCCCCCTTCAAATCAGGTTGGGATGCCTATGAACTTGAGGGACTTTGTCTTAACCAGCCATAGTGGTGAAGAGGTAAAGCATAATAGTATTACATTAGATATTCCGATGTCCTTTTATTATCGCTCATACTTGGTCCCTCTTAAAATATAATTTGTATAATGATGCGTTAAATCTTCTTACATGAATGAAACGAGTGAAAATAATTTTTGGTTGATCTCAAGATGTGACCTAATTTCATTAATGATCATTGCTCGATGCAAACTCATGGAAATGAAAACCTTTGTAATAGTGACAATGTTGATCTTGAAGTTTCATGTATTTCTTTAATGATGTTATTTTTCCTTCTTGTTCTTATTATTATCTCGCTTGTTATCATTTTGTCCTTGAAATTTATCACAATAGCGGAGCCTATTGCCGGGTTGCTTTTTTTTAATGTTTTTTTTTTACTGCCTTATAAGAAAACTGAATATAAGTTTTTCATTTGCTAAAGAAAGGTAGTTCCACCTTTCCTTTTCCTTAAAGTTACTTACTTGGTGAAGAAAATAAAGAGGATATTTGAGAAATTTTATTTTAATTTGTTTCATGAACGGTCATTTTTATTTTGGATGTAGCTTTCATGGTTTTATTATGATTATTACATGCTTCCTATTCCCATAAACTGATTTTCCATATTTATTCTTTCTTAGGTGACATAATCTGAAGTTTTAATGGATAATCATATATACATTGGATATGTTTCATGCCCCATAGAAACAGTGAGTATCATTAGACTTTTAGAGTGTTGGTTGTGTTTTAGCTGAGTAAAGCTATAACTCAAAAGTTAATTCATTAAATGCTTATCCATTTTATTAGGACATTTGATTTTTCACCTAAGTAAACATGTCTGCCTGAGCACGCTTGCATTTCACCTTTGCCCTCAGATTTCATCAGTTTGTTTTTTTATGTCCATTTCTCATTTGGATATCTTTGTGTTTATTGTTCATTTAAAATACTATGGAAACACGAACTGCCTATAATTCTTCCAATATAAAATAGGTCTCTAATTTTCTAGGTTAATTATGTGTCAGCTCATGATAATAAAACTTAGTAGTTTAATCAGTCTATTACTAGTAGGACATCAGTCCTAGTAAGACTCCTTCCTTCTCTTCTCATGACAGCCTTCTAACACCTTTAACATCATATCTAGCTATACTTATATGTTTGTCTTGTATGGAGTTCTAATCAAATAAGATTCTAACCAACCTTATTGATTTATGCAAATGCCAATGAAAATTTATGTGGACGATAGATGGTGGATAACTAATTTGGCAACCAAGTTGTAGCATTTTCACGGTTCCATTTTCCTTGCATTAAGAAGTGGTGATCTTACATTTATTATATAATATCATTATACTTTGACATAACAATCTCACTCTTTTTTGGTGAATCGTTTGTTGAGCTGTCCTAGGTACAAGTTTCTAAATCTCGGATCGGTTCCTCGAGATCGATCAACCGATACCAATCAAGCTAGGATCGGAGTATTTGACAAATTTACCCGTGATTTTAAATAAATTTTATTACGTTTTATTGTGGGGTAGTATCTGTATATTCGGATCCAGTTGGTCAAGACTCAGGATCAGGGATCAGTCAAGGACAAAATCGATTCGATCCAGCCAATATTGACCTATCCAATCCGACTTTTGGAACCATACTTGGGAGTAGCTTTACGGTTTTGTTAACCTCATCGAAACGACCTTGCAGCCCTAAGCACTTTTCGAATACATTACATGGAATTGTGGGAAACTCATAAATAGGGAATTAAAAGGAAAAATTATTATTTTAGATGTGTTTTGGGATGATACTAATCTGTGAGGTTAACATATTCGTGTAGTTAAATGTTTTTGTTTTGTTCAGCTTGACACATCAGTTGATGTGACATGTGGGTTACAAAATGTTGGACAACATTCACTTTTGTTTGATTATTAGCAATCAGCCTGTAGCGCAAGCTTAGTTTTATTCACTGGTTTGATTTACAAGAACGAAGTTCCTGGTATCAGAAAATTTATTAATTATTTTCCAATTATGCAGGAACTTGACTTAGGTAACAACAAGGTAAGATTTATGTAATAGATTTATTTCCTAGAAACAAAGTTATCTTGTTTATACCTGTTCTCCAAATATGCAGTGTCGCATGAACTTGGTTTTAGATGAGCGTTGCTTATATCAAAGATTCTAGAACTATAGATAAGTTTTTCCTATGTCTTCTATTTTGTTTCCGAATATCATTCATGTTAATGAATTTAGAAATCAATCTATATTTGTAGAAGAAAGAGAAAAGGAGAACCTGTCAAAATACTAGCGCCAAGGTATCCTAGCAATTTCAGTTGTTTTATATGCTGCACATTTTCAGAACCGACACTTTGTTTCGTGGTGTTACTCTTGGAAGGAACCTCTAGGTGTGGGAAGGCGTCAGGGAACTCCTCACTGTTTAATCTTGACAATAGTACTTCTTATCTAAAAGGAGCACCAGAAGAAGGGGGGGGGACTAATAAAGATACAAAGTCAATGACAATATTCACCTTTTATTACTACCAATCATCTTGTAACATAAGTCCAGTTAAATTCAACGTATTGTTTTACGAGAACCAATTTTTTGTTTCGAAAATTTATTGATATTTTTTTTTCTAATTTGCAGAACTTGACTTGGATAACGATAAGGTAAGATTTATGTAGTAGATTTCTTTCCTAGAAACGATGTTATCTTGTTTATACATATTCTCCAAATATGTAGTTTTTATTATTCACCCCCTTCCAAAAATATATATATATATATATATAAATTATGACGTAGTCGGATTTCTTTGTTTGCCACTAAAAGTCGTGTAGCATGAACTTGGTTGAAGATGAGCCTTGCTTACATCAAAGGTTGTAGAACCGCAGATAAGTTTTGCCTATGTTTTCTATTTGTTTCCTAATATCATTCATGTTGATGAATTTAGAAATCAATCTTTATTTGCGAGAGAAAAAGGAGAATTGTTAAAATACTAGCGCCAAGGTATCTTAGTAATTCCAGTTGCTATTTTATTTGCTGCACATTTTCAGAACTGATCTATCTCCCCCTTTTCTTTATCACTTACACCTTGGTGTGGGAAGGCGTTAGGGACTTCGCACTAATTAATCTTGACAAGAGTATGTCTTATCAAAAAGGGGACTTCGAAGAGAAGGGGGAGTAATGAGGATATAAAGTGAAGGACAATATTCACTTTTGTTTGATTACTACCACTCACTCTGTAATGCATGTTTAGTTAAATTCACTATATTGTTTTACAAGAACTAATTTTTTGTTTTCAGAAAATTTATTGATAGTTTTTCACCAATTGTGCAGGAACTTGACTTGGGTATCGACGAGGTAGGATTTACGTAAAAGATTTCTCTCCTAGAAACGGTTATCTTATTTATTCTAGTTCTCTAAATATGTAGTTTTGTAATTATTCCACCCCCTATTATATATATATATATATATATAGTTTGGTTTTGTTTGTTTGCAGCTAAAAGCACTCCTACATGAACGTGGATGTAGATGAGCCTTGCTTACAACAAAGATTGTATAATTGCAGATAAGTTATGCATATGTCATCTATTTGTTTCTAGTATCATTCACAGGATGCCTTAAAAATAAATCATTCTTTGCGTGTGAAAGCACTACTGTATGAACTTGGAGCTCAGAATCGAAAGGCTTTCCTCGGTTGGGAGTTAAAGCTAGGGCCAAGCACGCTGACCAAAGTGCTTACCTTCGGGGGAGTTCAAGCTTGCCGAGCACTGACCAAGGGCCTACCTCGGTTGAGAGCTCTAGCCAAAACCACAGACGAAGGTAGGCCTAGAGAAGGGCCTACCTAGGTTGGGAGCTCAACCATGGCTGAGTACACCTGACGAAGGCGATTCTCCGTTAGGAGCTCAGCAAAGCCGAGCCACTGACAAGGTCTACCCGGTTTGGAGCTTAAACCATAGTCGAGGATACGATAGAAGGGCCTTCCCTCGTTGCAAGGGCTTAAGCCAAAGCGAGCAAACTGATTGAAGGGCCTACCCGATTGGGGCTCGGCCAAAGCCGAGAACACCTAACGGAAGGACTTAGTCTCGATTGGGAGCTTAGGTCATAATCTAGTGCACTTGATCAAGGGCCTACTCTCGGCTGGGAGCTTAGCTTGAGGTTGAGCACACTTGATCGAAGGCATACCTCGGTAGGGGCTCTGCCAAGGCCAAACACACCACAATCAAGGGCCTACCCTAGGTTGGAAGCTCAAGCTCGGGCCACACCGAGCACACCGGACAAGGGCATACTGCGGTTGGGAGCTCGCCAAGGCCGAGCACACTTGATCAAAGGGATTTCTATTAGTTGAGGCTCGTGGATAAAGCTAGCACACTTGACCTTAGGGCCTACCCTCGGTTGAGAGCTCAAGCCAAAGCCGAGCACATCGGACTAAAGGTCCTATTGAAGTTGGAAGCTCAGCCCAAGTAGAGCACACTGACCGAAAGGCCTTCCTTGGTTAAGGTCTCGTGAAAAGCCGAGAGACTGCAAAGCCTTGTAGACCCATTGAGATGCCAACCTTCGGTTTGGTTGGGAGTTGGAGCCAAGGCCAAGCACACTGACGGAAGGTATTCCCTCATTGGGAGCTGAGGCCAAGGCCGAGATCTTTGGTTGGGGCTCAAACCATGGTCGGGCACACCTAACCTAAGAGCCTAACCTCGGTTGGGAGCTCAAGCAAGGCCAAGAGCCGACCAAGGGCCTTGCCTCGATTGGGATGAGGCTAAAGTCAACACCTTGATTGAAGGTTTTAGCTTCGTGGGGCTTAGCCTAGGCCGAGCACACTTGACCAAAGTGCCAACTCTCAATTGGGAGTTTAAGCTAAGGCCGAGCGCACTTAGCTAAAGGGCCTACCTCGCTAGGAGCTCGAGCCAAGGCGTGCAAACCTATCCGAAGGGCCTACTCTCGGCCGGTTAGGACAAAGCCGAGCTCACATGATCGAAGGGCCTACCTCGTTAAGGGCTCAGTTAAGGCCAAACACAAGACCGAGGGCCTACCTCGATTGGGGGCTCAGGCCATGGCCGAGAAGACCTGACTGAGGGGCCTACACTCGGTTGGGTGCTCAGGCCAAGGTCGGGCACACCTGACGAAAGGGCTTACCCTTAGTTGGGAGCTCAAGCTAAAGCCGAGCATAGATGACCAAAGGTCTATGCCTCGCTGGAGGCTCAAGCCAAAGCTGAGCACACCTGGATCAAGTGCCTACCTTCATTGGGAGTTCGAGCCCTGCCAGCAAACTCGACCAAGGGCCTTCCCTCGATTGGGAGCTCACGCTAATGCCGAGCACCCCGCTTCGGAGAACCTTCTCCCATAAAATAGTCAAATGTGCTGAGCGTAGTTTACTTTGGAGACTCAAATATGTTTTTCCCAAAAAAGGTGGGAATGATGGAACTTAAAAATATATATATAAAAAACTATAAAAAGTTTGTGATCACCCACTCGTGTTCACCGCCTAATTTTAACAATAGGGCTTCTAATCTTAAAATGAGTACCAAAGAAAAAAGGGGGACCAAGGGGATACAAAGTGAAAGACAACATTCGCTTTTGTTTGATTACTAGCACTTAGCTTGTAGCGTAAGCTTAGTTTTATTCACTAGTTTGATTTACAAGAACCAAGTTCTTGTCATAAAATTTATTAATAATTTTTCTAATTATACAAGAACTTGACTTGGGTAAGGACAAGGTAAGATTTATGTAATAGATTTATTTCCTAGAAACGAAATTATCTTGATTATACCTATTCTCCAAATATGCAAGGCAACATGAACTTGGTTTTAGATGAGCGTTGCTTATATCAAAGATTCTAGAACTACGATAAGTTTTTCCTTTGTCTTCTATTTTGTTTTCGAATATCATTCATGTTAATGAATTTAGAAATCAATATTTATTTGTAGGAGAAAGAGAAAAGGAGAACTCACAAAATACTAGCACCAAGGTATCCTAGCAATTCCAGCTTTGTGTTATATGTCGCATTTTCAGAACCGACACTTTGTTTTGTGGTCTTACTCTTGGAGGGAACCTCTAGGTGTGGGAAAGCGTCAGGAAACTCCTCACTGTTTAATCTTGACAATAGTACTTCTTATCTAAAAGGAGCACCAGAAGAATGGGGGACTAATAAGATACAAAGTCAATGACAATATTCACCTTTATTACTACCAATCATCTTGTAACATAAGTCTGGTTAAATTCACTGTATTGTTTTACGAGAACCAATTTTTTTGTTTCAGAAAATTTATTGATATTTTTTTTTTTCTAATTGTGCAGGAACTTGACTTGGATAAAGATAAGGTAAGATTTATGTAGTAGATTTCTTTCCTAGAAACGATGTTATCTTGTTTATACATATTCTCCAAATATGTAGTTTTTTATTATTCCACAACCCCCTTCCAAAAAAAAATTTATATATATATATATATAAATTATGTACGTAGTCGGGATTTCTTTGTTTGCCACTAAGAGCTGTGTAGCCTGAACTTGGTTGAAGATGAGCCTTGCTTACATCAAAGGTTGTAGAACTGCAGAGAAGTTTTGCCTATGTTTTCTATTTGTTTCCGAATATCATTCATGTTGATGAATTTAGAAATCAATCTTTATTTGCGGAGAAAGAGAAAGGGAGAATCATTAAAATACTAGCGCCAAGGTATCTTAGTAATTCCAGTTGCTATTTTATTTGCTGCACATTTTCAGAACTGATCTATCTCCTCCTTCTTTATCACTTACACCTTGGTGTGGGAAGGCGTTAGGGACTTCGCATTAATTAATCTTGATGAGTATGTCTTATCTAAAAGGACTACAAAGAGAAGGGGGAGTAATGAGGATATAAAGTGAAGGACAATATTCACTTTTGTTTGATTACTACCACTCACAGTAATCCATGTTTAGTTAAATTCACTATATTGTTTTACAAGAACTAATTTTTGTTTTCTAAAATTTATTGATAGTTTTTCACCAATTGTGCGAACTTGACTTGGGTATCGGATTTAGGTAGGATTTACGTAAAGATTTCTCTCCTAGAAACGAGTTATCTTATTTATTCTAGTTCTCTAAATATGTAGTTTTGTAATTATTCCACCCCTATTATATATATATATATAGTTTGGTTTTGTTTGTTTGACTAAAAGCACTCCTACATGAACGTGGATGTAGATGAGCCTTGCTTACAACAAAGATTGTATAATTGCGATAAGTTATGCATATGTCATCTATTTGTTTCTAGTATCATTCACGTGATGCCTTAAAAATAAATCATTCTTTGCGGTGAAAGCACTAATGATGAATTTGGGCTCGAGACCAAAGGTTTTCCCCTCGGTTGGGAGTTAAAGCCAAGGCCAAGTATGCCTCATGGATGATATTACCTCTTTTTGGGAGCTCAGCCAAGGCGGAGAGACTGATCAAAGGCCTACCTTAGTTGGGTGCTTAGGCCAATGTCGAGCTCCATTGACCAAATGGCCGACTCTTAGGAGCTTAGGCAAAGCGGTATAGCTAACCAAAGGGTTTTGCCTCGATGGGGGATGAGGCTAACGCAACACCCTGAGGTTATAGGGCTCGACTCAATCCGAAGTCTAGTCCATTCCCTACAAGAATCCTCTTGTAAGGTATTCCATTAGTTCTCCTTTCAAGACTAGTAGGTAGGGAAGAAAATCTTTACAATCTTTTCATGGATAAGAGTATCCTAACAAATCTCTTTTACGACAGAGAGGCATTTTACAATCTCTTTGGAGGTAGAGAGCACCTTCCTTTTTAGGATAAGAAATCCTTACAATCCTAAGTACAGTCTAGAATTGTAAAAACATAAATAAATAAGAAGTAGTAGAATAAGAGGAATACCTCAAGTGTGGTGCAAATGATAAGAATGAGAGATGAATGATGCACCTTTTGTAAAGTCCTCTCTTATGGCTTTGACTTGCACAGGAGAGAGTGGAGGACTTGATTGAGACTTGAGCCTTTTGTTGAGATTAGAGTAATCGAACAACTCAAGTTGGATAGAATAATCTTAATGACTCTTGAATGCTTACAATAATGCTCACAATGCTCTTCTTAATTCATATTTAATTAAGAGAGGTTTGGGTATTTATAGGTGAGCTTAGTGAAGCATTTTAGGTAGGAAATCAGGCTCTAACGGTTGTATTCTGGGACCACCGATCGATCGCCATCGGTAGCCAGTCGATCGGACAGAGCCGTTGAGGTAAAAACTAGCCGTTGGAGCTTTTCCAAGGAGACACCAGTCGACTAGGACTTTCTACCGATCGACAAGCTATGGTCTCAGATAGTTCCGATCAACCAGGGCTTCCAGCCGGTCGACCGCCAACATGACAGAATGCTGTCATACTGACCAGTCATTAGTGTTTTGACCATAACTTTTCGGTCCGACCTCGGATTGACCTAAGATTAATTGCATTGGAATTGTGACTCAATTTCCTACAACTTCAATGAAGGTTTCATCTCCTTATACCCATTTTAAGATTTTTCAAAATACCCTTGAGTCGTTAGTTGTTTTCACAGAGTTTTACTAGAGCATATTGCACTCTACCACCTAAGGTCATTCATGTATGATGCATGAGGTGCGTGCGTATGCAATGTGTGTACAAATTATAAAATATATTCTCTATCCTATGGTCTTCATCTTGGGTCTTGATATCTTCATCATTATGGGTCTTGATGTCATTATCTTCGGTCTTGAATGTCTTTATTATCTTGGGTCTTGAATGCCTTTAAGCTTCAAGGTCATGTCCATAATTCAAACCTTGATGTCTTGATTCGACTTTCTAAGTGTTTCTTCAAACTAATTACACTTTCTTCAAGCTAATCACATTTTATTAAACCAAGTTAAAGACGTATGTTTGTTTGTTAACACCAAAACATAGTAAGGAGTGTGGATATGTTTCCCAACAAATATAGCTATGTACCATTTACATAAAGAAGCAAAGAATCATGCTCATATAGACATAATTGAAGATAAAAGCATTCCATAAATTAAATAATCACCCGCTCACCTTTTTTAGTAAAAATAAATGTATCGATCAAAATCACTTCACCACTTAGCCTCACCGCGAGTCTTGATTTCTGACCTAGCCAATTAGGTAAATTTAGGTTGTTAATTAATCGTAGGAAAAGTCCATCTAAATCTTAAAAGATCCTTATATAATTTATGGATTATGGGTTCATTAAGTACCACCGGTCAATGGTCCCCCTTTGGTGCCTAGTTATTTAATTATGCGAATTATTGGAGAATAATATGAATAATTATGTTCGAATTTGACTAAAATAAATCAAAAAAATCACGGATATTTCAAATGCTTCGAAAAATCATGAATAATCCATGTGAGCTGAATTATAAACATATAATTTGGATAATTTAAAAAACACTTTTACTATTAAAAAAATCCCTTTTATGATTGGAAATAGGGTTTCCAAATCCAAATCAAATTCTTGATTCTTCTTCTCATCTTCCATCTACTAAGTCAAGGACTCGGGTGAAAGTTTAGAGATTAAGAGGCGGAGTCTCAAAGCCATTGAGACGGAGAGACCATCTCTCTACATCCTCCAAGGCTCTAGCACCTCCGATGGGTTGGCCAAACGCAAGCCCCAACGAGCAAGTATGTTGTGTATGTAGCCTCTCTCTCTCTCTCTCTCCCCCCCCAATCCCTTTGATTTTCATTTTACTTGGGTGAGACTATGAGAGTGGGAGGTTTTTTAGATTATTGTTATTGGGTTCTCGCTTGTTCCTTGCTAAGCAAAACTGATGTTGTTATTATGTTCTAGTTTTGATTATGTTGAGCTTTAAATTTTCTATGGAGTGGGTGAGTTTGTTGAAGAATACTTGTGACTTATTGTGGGCCAATTTGAAATTTAGTGCATTTAAATTTGCTATTTGCTCCCTTAGGTTACTACAACGAGAACTTTCCTTTACTTTCTTACTGCTTCTAATGTGGATGATTGCATCGCTGGAAATTTGTTATTTTGAAGTGCTAGTTTTATTGAGTAGGACTCAAGTTACTCAATCAGTCAACCCCTAGATAGTTTAATTGATTTAGTTGAATTATGGTGATGTAATTATTGTTATGCTTTTGTGAATGTTTTCTTTTGTTTAAAGTATTTTTCCTTGTTTTGCATAGATCATGGAATGAGTTGAGCTGTGGGCTAAATAAGAACATTGATCAGGTTTTGATTACAATGCATACTTGAACTACTTTAATTTGAACCACATCTTTTTTACTCTTCTATATCTTAAGTATATATGCTAATTGGTTGATATTACACATACAATCATTTATAAAAGAAAAATTACTTGCACCACCCCTAATTTGAAACCTTATATGAGATATCACCCTAAATTTTCAAAAATATCTAGTACGTCCCCTATTTTGTGAATGAAATTACACTTAAATCCATTCCGTTAGATAAAGAACATTAAGTGATGACTACACGTTAAGTGATATTTTAAGTTCTCAGAAGCTACCTTCTT
Organism: Macadamia tetraphylla; assembly: GCA_022985045.1. NCBI lineage: Eukaryota > Viridiplantae > Streptophyta > Magnoliopsida > Proteales > Proteaceae > Macadamia > Macadamia tetraphylla. Next base: position 23,311 of record JAJSZK010000233.1, on the reverse strand, counting down.
AAGTCCTGAAATTTCAAATCATTGTCCAAGTCTCTTGAATCATAGTAATTTCCATTTATGAATTAGCTAATAAAGGCTGACCCATGCAATTTAATGGAAAAAGTTAATCAAGCCAAATGTACTACTTCGAACATCAATGACATTGTTAAAAACTATAAAACCAAACATGATTTTTGGATAAGGTAATCTCCTATGGTATTGATACAAATGTGGTTCTGATACTCTGTGGGTGAACTAGTGGGTCGAAACCTGAAACACCCTTATGGGAAAAAAAAAGTGAGGTGAAATTGGTTTAATGATTTAGGATTTACTTGGGAAAAGGCTTAGTTGTTATGGTTGTTGTTGGTTGAATGATTTAGAAAATGACTTGAGTTTCAAGACATATTTTGTTGATAGGTAGGGAGGTGAAGTAAATATTAGCCAGGAGATCCCCTAATAAGCGTAGGCTTTTTGTCCACCATAGCTCACCAACTGCACTAGACAATTGTCGTTATATTTTCTTAAATATGAACGTGATTTATTAAATTCGGATTCAGGAATTATTCGGATTAATTCATTTCATTAATTTAACGATTTGGTCAAAATATCGATAAAAAAAACGGAGATAATAAAATTCGAGTTTGGATTCGGATTCGGGAATTATTTGTTTACAAAAAAAAAAGCGGACAAAAAATTCGGATGTTATTTTTAATATATGCAATACTTGTTTCATATTATATATCAGTTATCATACGTACGTAACATAAAAATGATATAAAAATTAAAATTTTAAATTTTAAAGAAAAAAATATTATATTTAGTCATCTCTTTTTTTTTTCTAAATTCATTTCCTATTACTCAAATAATTGAATTAGAGAATGAGAGACTGAACACAAATTCAGGTAGACCCACGTCACCCACCATGCATGTTCACCTTAAAAACTATAGAGAGAGTAACGACTGTAAGACTTAGTCAAACCAAAATAGGGTAAAAGATTTTATCATTATTATTATTATTATTATTATTATTATTATTATTATTATTATTATTATTATTTTTGTAGAAGTATGAGAGATTACGTTAGGAAAGATAAGCTTTGTCGGTTTTTGTTAAAATAAAGAAGAAAAGTAACATTAGGATAATAAATGCATAATAATCACACTATTTTCTAAAGGATTTTTTATATATAAAATTCAAGAATTTTTCAGAATTTTTTATTTGATTCGGATTTGGACCGAATTATTCGTAAAATTCGATAAAATTCTATTCGACCGAATTATTCACGTTTAATTTGGAGAATTTAATAGCTGCCCAGGTTTTTAGACTAAACAATTAACTTTTTTCATAATTTTAAAGATGGTTAAAAAATATTTAATTTAATAATTATTTCATGGAAGGTTCTATTCTAAATCTTATGTGGGTCCATTATCCGAGTATTTTGTCTAAGAGAGGTCTTATATTTCAAAATCTTAAGCTAGCTTTCAAATATGATACTCTCAAGAAATTCGGATTTATTAATTTGGACTAGATCTAAACCCGCTCAGTTTGAACCTCTACCGTCGTAAGCGGTCCCAGTAGGTTCTTTAGCGTCCACGTTTGGGGTTTGGAAGGAACGACCAAGGATGTCCCTGCGGTTTTTGAAAAGACAAAGTGGCTTCGTATTTGGTACATGAACAAGTTTCCCAACGGCTGGATAACGAGGATAATTTGGTAAATTTGACATTAGATCGCTTTTCACTGACTAGAAGACTCTTGAAACCCTGCGCATTGGCTCCATTCCCACTGTGACTCGTCAATCGTCATTTCTGAATCGACCCAGAAATCACTGAGGAAAGAAGCTATTCTCTCTCGCTCTCTTCTCTTCTCCCTCACACTATGCTGCTCCGGTATCTTCCCTTCTCTATTTCACTATCTCTCACTCTATATATCTCCCGCCCAACGCAAGGTCCGCATAAGGGAAGAGGCAAGTCATCTTCCATAGAGCTCCTCCATCGCTGCGTCTTGAAGAACCTTCTCGAACGGCCCCAAGCTAACGCCTGAAGCCTCTCAATTTCAAACCCATCAAGGATCGCCTGAAGCTTCTCATCTCTTCCCTTCGACGGTGGTTTCTTCTAATCTTCAAACTCAAGGTCATCTCTGATGCAGCCTCGTCAAAGGCCAGGTTTGTGAGTTATTGAATTTCTCAAATTTAACCTAGTTCTCTAGCCTCTGAAGATTTGCCTGCTACAAGATTCCAATCGCTGCTGTCACGGTATGAGTTATCCTTCTCTGAACTCAAATATCTAAAGTATGCGAAGCCCTAAAATATGGGGATTTCGGGATAGGCTTACGATTTAGGGCTTGTCTAGGGTTTTTATCTGAAGCTCTGTCTCCTTTCTCTAATCTACATTTGATTTAGGGCTTGTCTGATTTGTGGTCTTGATTTCTGTTCTCACCCTTGAACTGCAAGCTTTTCACCCTTGAATTCCATTTTTCTAAATGCATGCAAGGGCTGTTAAGGAGAAAATTATTTTCATGATTTTACCACCTTTACTGAATGAAGTTCTTGAAACAGAAGGGGGTGACTGGTTTCCTGCAGAAAAAAATTGGGTGGGGGTACATTTTACTCTTAACTTTTGCAGGAAATTTATATATGTTGATCTTCAAAGTGTTACAGAGAACATCCAGATGATGTTGTGATTTATTTTATAGTGATAACTGAACATACCTATAGCTTTGACAAACGGAAGAGTTGTATATGAATTAGAACCCCTCTAGCCTCTTGGCTTTCTCTGTTGTAGCATCCCCTAGTGCCCTCTTCCCTGCAGGTATGGTTAAGCAATACAAATAACCACCAGGTTGACAGCCAATGTTATAGGAAGCATGGGCTTTAGGCTTCATCATAACCTTATGGAAGCAACAGAACTTAGAGTGTCAATGTTCATGAGGAATTTTTTTTTTGGGTGAATGTTCATGAGGATTTTCAGACCTCAGTTATCCTCAAAATCTGCAAGTTAGTTGCAGAGGTACTTTTAAGAATCTTGAACCTAGGGTGAGGGATTTGCCCCTGGTTTTTGTCGTTCATCCTCTTTAATATTTTTATTAATTATGATTCTAGAAATTTGCTGGAACTTTTTTTTGATACCTCTGTCACTTTTTTATTGTTTCTGTTTCTACATTTGTTTTCTGTTTGCATGTGCTCACTGCTGGCCCATGTTTTTTTTTCCTATGGATTTGGTGGCTTTTAAAAAAGGGAAAAAGGTACTTTCTGTGGAAATAATTTCTGGTTATGTCATTGGTGATTTGGAAGGATTGGTCTTCAATCTGCATGATTTGCACATCTTTCCTATGGTCCTTGGTGAGGTGTAAAGGCCATATATGCCCTCATGAAGGGAGGATGCAAAGGAGGTCAAGTTTAGGGAGGAGTTTGAGGGGGCAGTGCTTGAGAGACACTCAGCACCAGGGGGGTTGCATATGATAGTGATAAGGATACGCCTGCTGATGTGGAGACAGAAGCAGAAGCGAGAGAGACACTGCATGCTAAGGCAGCCAACATAGTTGCACATTGGCAGGAGTAGGATAAAGGCAGGGAGTTCAAGGAGCTGGTTCTTCAAGCATACTGTGACATGGCTATCTTTGTGATACAATCAGAGGAATGGTTCCATTGGCGGCAACAATCTTCTAGTGGTTTTGAGTCTCCTCGAAAATCTATGTGGTATCTTCTAGTGTACTGTTAAATGGTTATTCTTCTTCTTCTTCATTCTTAATACATATTTCAATTTCTTTTATTGAATGCATGCTGGTAGTGCTAAATTATGGGGACAAAAAGTAATATAAGGGAAAGGACATGGTAGGCTATGACATACACTAGCAACCTCCTAAAATCATGCTTAAATAGTCTTGCTAAAATTGATGTCACTATACATGGTCAGTTGAATCAAATGTTTGACCGCTTAAATGGTCAATTTAATTTTTGACTGAAATGTACCATATCTCCACAAATTTTGGTAATTTTAAAGACATTTCGGTTTCGACTAGGTAATCACTAACCTTGATGTCATTATACATGGCGTTGAATCTAACTGGATAGGGACCTCGCCTAATCATTGTTATAAGGATGAAAACTATTTCAGATGGACTTAAAAAAAGATTTATTGTTTGAAAGTGGTTGTTAGTTTTAAACTTTTAAATTTAGTATGTTCCTGGAATGTACATTAGTTTCTTTTTTCCTGTCATGATCTTGTTGGTCTGCAAGATTTAAGAAATTAAGTCCATTGTGGACGTAAATTTATAGCTTGTGCTTCTTGTATAACATGTCCACGGTTCCAAAGCTGCCATGGACCATATGCTTATAGTATCGAAGGATCACATCCATGTGCATCTTCTTATATATAACTTTGTGCTGATATAATGCAGGACATGCAATTTTCTCACAATTTTTATTAGATCTCCTTGCAATGATCATTATGGTTGAATTGGTAGGGACCAAGGGAATTTTATGATGGACCTCTTATCAAATGCATCAATTCACATGTTTCAGTTAAAAAGTTGATGCCCTAGAGAACAATTAAACGTGGCTTAATATTTAAACGAAGTTGCTTTGTTGCTGTTAAAGAATAGACCTATGGGGGTACAATTTTATGTCTACCACAATATGGGGGACTGTAAGAGTATTGATTCTGCTACTCTCTTAACAGTCTCTCCCTCTTCTTTTTCTTTCTCTTTAATCTCCTCTCTTCTACTGCAGTTACTGGTTACAGATCCTGGTGTGCCACAGTTGCTCTAGCAACCATGGCTGCAGGGTATGAAACTCAGTTTTGAATTTTAACTTAGTAACATCAGGGTACACTGATGCTGTTCTATTAGGGGTGAGGATCAGTAACTTCAGCTCCATCAAGTCCTTTTGATATGGTGTCTTTTCATTTTTATCCTTATTAATTCCAGTTTGAGATGGTCTAAAATGGGTAAAGACTAAAAGCCTCAGACTGACCTGTAGAAACTACGCAGTTCCGTTGGGTTTTAAGTTGTGTCATTGAGCTTTTTTTGGTGGATGCAACTTTGAAAAGCAACGATGATTCAACCTTATGCCAATCCAATGTTGAAATCTTCACACCTATTAAAGAGAAACAGGCAAGTTAGAAATGTTGGGGCACATTTGCCACCATAGGCATATATATAGCTAAAATAACGGTTTAAAGGTAGTCACTGGTATTGTTGGGGATTTGAAGGATACGTTCCATTATTTACGAACTAAGATATTTTCTACGTTTCTTGGATTCCATTGTGTTTGGTTTCTGATAGTTGTTGCCTACAAGATAACTGGTAACTTTTGAAATTTTAATGCTTCAAGTGACACTTATCTGGACCTCCATTTTAATTTCTTTTCTTATTTTCCTTCTTTCTGTTATTTCTTCTTTTTGGTGGGGATATGGTTGTTGGTTAGTTCTTCACCAGTTCAGCCTTTGATAAGCCCAAGAACACAGTTTATTGATCTTTAATCTTCTGAGGTATTCTTAAAATCCATTAGATGGGTGAATATTCTCATGTTCTTGTTTATCGATGAACATGCACTCTTGGCTCAATATTTTTTTCTGTATTTTTGTTATATATTGTTGACTGTAACATATATGTAAGCATTTCTCAGGGTTTTTCCTTTTTTTTTTTTTTGGACGGCCTGGCCGTGAGATTATGAGGAGTTCCCTCGTAATGTAGTAATTCAAATGTGTTTCATTACAGTTTGTATTCAGTTTTTCTGTCCATTTATTTGGGATCATGTGCTAACTGAACTCAACTGAGCTTATCTCTTCTACATGGGGGTTGGCAGCAAAAATTCACCATTCAACCTTGATTAGGTTAATATTCTGGTTACTCATTATCATTTGTCTTTATCACCACTTCAATCCAAGACATTTTGGGTGCCTACTAACTCCTCCAACTTGTACCATGCCACCTCTTGCTGTTGCACTCATTGGTCTTATTTGCACATGGCTGATCCATCTCTCACTTTCCCTTTTTCATCACTTATAATGATTAAATTTCCTTGACTACATTTATTTCTGATTCTATCACATCCTTAGACTCGGCACTAATCCATCTCAGTATTCTCATGTTAACAATGCGTATTATATATTTACACTAAATTTTGTGGAATTTGGATATATTATGTGTTCATTTTCTTATTGCTAATTCTGTGTTGTGTGTGCATGTGTATGTATTATTTCTTGCCCCCTCTTCAAATCAGGTTGGGATGCCTGTGAACTTGAGGGACTTTGTCTTAACCAGCCATAGTGGTGAAGAGGTAAAGCATAATAGTATTACATTAGATATTCCCGATGTCCTTTTATTATCGCTCATACTTGGTCCCTCTTAAAATATAATTTGTATAATGATGCAGTTAAATCTTCTTTACATGAATGAAACGAGTGAAAATAATTTTTTGGTTGATCTCAACAGATGTGACCTAATTTCATTAATGATCATTGCCTGATGCAAACTCATGGAAATGAAAACCTTTGTAATAGTGACAATGTTGATCTTGAAGTTTCATGTATTTCTTTAATGATGTTATTTTTCCTTCTTGTTCTTATTATTATCTCGTTTGTTATCATTTTGTCCTTGAAATTTATCACAATAGCGGGAGCCTATTGCACTGGGTTGCTTTTTTTTTAATGTTTTTTTTTTTACTTGCAGTCTTATAAGAAAACTGAATATAAGTTTTTCATTTGCTAAAGAAAGGTAGTTCCAGCCTTTCCTTTTCCTTAAAGTTACTTACTTGGTGAAGAAAATAAAGAGGATATTTGAGAAATTTTTATTTTAATTTGTTTCATGAACCGGTCATTTTTTATTTTGGATGTAGCTTTCATGGTTTTATTATGATTATTACATGCTTCCTATTCCCATGAAACTGATTTTCCATATTTATTCTTTCTTAGGTGACATAATCTGAAGTTTTAATGGATAATCATATATACCTGTTGGATATGTTTCATGCCCCATAGAAACAGTGAGTATCATTAGACTTTTAGAGTGTTGGTTGTGTTTTAGCTGAGTAAAGCTATAACTCAAAAGTTAATTCATTAAATGCTTATCCATTTTATTAGGACATTTGATTTTTCACCTAAGTAAACATGTCTGCCTGAGCACGCTTGCATTTCACCTTTGCCCTCAGATTTCATCAGTTTGTTTTTTTATGTCCATTTCTCATTTGGATATCTTTGTGTTTATTGTTCATTTAAAATACTATGGAAACACGAACTGCCTATAATTCTTCCAATATAAAATAGGTCTCTAATTTTTCTAGGTTAATTATGTGTCAGCTCATGATAATAAAACTTAGTAGTTTAATCAGTCTATTACTAGTAGGACATCAGTCCTAGTAAGACTCCTTCCTTCTCTTCTCATGACAGCCTTCTAACACCTTTAACATCATATCTAGCTATACTTATATGTTTGTCTTGTATGGAGTTCTAATCAAATAAGATTCTAACCAACCTTATTGATTTATGCAAATGCCAATGAAAATTTATGTGGACGATAGATGGAGGATAACTAATTTGGCAACCAGTATTGTAGCATTTTCACAGGTTCCATTTTCCTTGCATTAAGAAGTGGTGGAGTCTTACATTTATTATATAATATCATTATACTTTGACATAACAATCTCACTCTTTTTTTTGGTGAATCGTTTGTTGAGCTGTCCTAGGTACAAGTTTCTAAATCTCGGATCAGTCTCGAGATCGATCAACGCCGATACCAATCAAGCTAGGATCGGAGTATTGGACAGATTTACCCGTGATTTTAAATAAATTTTATTACGTTTTATTGTGGGGCAGTATCTGTATATTCGGATCCAATTGGTCAAGACTCAGGATCAGGGATCAGTCAAGGACAAAATCGATCCGATCCAGCCAATATTGACCTATCCAATCCGACTTTTGGAACCATACCTGGGAGTAGCTTTACGGTTTTGTTAACCTCACTGAAACGACCTTGCAGGTCACTAACTGTCCTGTCTGAATACATTACATGGAATTGTGGCTGTCGGGAAACTCATAAATAAGGGGAATTAAAAGGGGAAAAATTATTATTTTTAGATGTGATTTGACTGATACTCAGAATCTGTGAGGTTAACATATTCGTGTAGTTAAATGTTTTTGTTTTGTTCAGCTTGACACATCAGTTGATGTGACATGTGGGTTACAAAATGTTGGACAACATTCACTTTTGTTTGATTATTAGCAATCAGCCTGTAGCGCAAGCTTAGTTTTATTCACTGGTTTGATTTACAAGAACGAAGTTCCTGGTATCAGAAAATTTATTAATTATTTTCCAATTATGCAGGAACTTGACTTAGGTAACAACAAGGTAAGATTTATGTAATAGATTTATTTCCTAGAAACAAAGTTATCTTGTTTATACTGTTCTCCAAATATGCAAAGGTCGCATGAACTTGGTTTTAGATGAGCGTTGCTTATATCAAAGATTCTAGAACTATAGATAAGTTTTTCCTATGTCTTCTATTTTGTTTCGAATATCATTCATGTTAATCAATTTAGAAATCAATCTATATTTGTAGAAGAAAGAAAAGGAGAACTCAAAATACTAGCGCAAGGTATCCTAGCAATTTCAGTTGTTTTATATGCTCACATTTTCGAACCGACACTTTGTTTCGTGGTGTTACTCTTGGAAGGAACCTCTAGGTGTGGGAAGGCGTCAGGGAACTCCTCACTGTTTAATCTTGACAATAGTACTTCTTATCTAAAAGGAGCACCAGAAGAAGGGGGGACTAATAAAGATACAAAGTCAATGACAATATTCACCTTTTATTACTACCAATCATCTTGTAACATAAGTCCAGTTAAATTCAACGTATTGTTTTACGAGAACCAATTTTTTGTTTCGAAAATTTATTGATATTTTTTTTCTAATTCGCAGAACTTGACTTGGATAACGATAAGGTAAGATTTATGTAGTAGATTTCTTTCCTAGAAACGATGTTATCTTGTTTATACATATTCTCCAAATATGTAGTTTTTTATTATTCCACAACCCCCTTCCAAAATATATATATATATATATATAATTATGCACGTAGTCGGATTTCTTTGTTTGCCACTAAAAGCTGTGTAGCATGAACTTGGTTGAAGATGAGCCTTGCTTACATCAAAGGTTGTAGAACTGCAGATAAGTTTTGCCTATGTTTTCTATTTGTTTCCGAATATCATTCATGTTGATGAATTTAGAAATCAATCTTTATTTGCAGGAGAAAGAGAAAAGGAGAATCTGTTAAAATACTAGCGCCAAGGTATCTTAGTAATTCCAGTTGCTATTTTATTTGCTGCACATTTTCAGAACTGATCTATCTCCTCCCTTCTTTATCACTTACACCTTGGTGTGGGAAGGCGTTAGGGGACTTCGCACTAATTAATCTTGACAGTAGTATGTCTTATCTAAAAGGGACTTCGAAAGAGAAGGGGGGAGTAATGAGGATATAAAGTGAAGGACAATATTCACTTTTGTTTGATTACTACCACTCAGTCTGTAATGCATGTTTAGTTAAATTCACTATATTGTTTTACAAGAACTAATTTTTTGTTTTCAGAAAATTTATTGATAGTTTTTCACCAATTGTGCAGGAACTTGACTTGGGTATCGACGAGGTAGGATTTACGTAAAAGATTTCTCTCCTAGAAACGAAGTTATCTTATTTATTCTAGTTCTCTAAATATGTAGTTTTGTAATTATTCCACCCCCTATTATATATATATATATATATATAGTTTGGTTTTGTTTGTTTGCAGCTAAAAGCACTCCTACATGAACGTGGATGTAGATGAGCCTTGCTTACAACAAAGATTGTATAATTGCAGATAAGTTATGCATATGTCATCTATTTGTTTCCTAGTATCATTCACAGTGATGCCTTAAAAATAAATCATTCTTTGCAGGTGAAAGCACTACTGTATGAACTTGGAGCTCAGACCGAAAGGCTTTCCCTCGGTTGGGAGTTAAAGCCTAGGCCAAGCACGCCTGACCAAAGTGCTTACCTTCAGTGGGGAGTTCAAGCTTAAGCCGAGCACAGCTGACCGAAGGGCCTACCCTCGGTTGAGAGCTCTAGCCAAAACCACGAGACAAGGTAGGCCTAGAGAAGGGCCTACCTTAGGTTGGGAGCTCAACCATGGCTGAGTACACCGACCGAAGGCGTATTCTCGTTAGGAGCTCGGCCAAAGCCGAGCCACGGTGACGAAGGTCTACCGGTTTGGAGCTTAAACCATAGTCGAGGATACGTGATAGAAGGGCCTTCCCTCGGTTGCGGGCTTAAGCCAAAGTCGAGCAAACTGATTGAAGGGCCTACCTCGATTGGGGCTCGGCCAAAGCCGAGAACACCTAACGGAAGGACTTAGTCTCGATTGGGAGCTTAGGTCATAATCTAGTGCACTTGATCGAAGGGCCTACTCTCAGTTGGGAGCTTAGCTTGAGGTTGAGCACACTTGATCGAAGGGCATACCCTCAGTTGGGGGCTCTGGCCAAGGCCAAACACACCACACTGAAGGGCCTACCCTAGGTTGGAAGCTCAAGCTCGGGCCACGACCGAGTACACCGGACTGAAGGGCATACTGTCGGTTGGGAGCTCAGGCCAAGGCCGAGCACACTTGATCAAAGGGATTTCTATTAGTTGAGGGCTCAGGATAAAGCTAAGCACACTTGACCTTAGGGCCTACCCTCGGTTGAGAGCTCAAGCCAAAGCCGAGCACATCAGACTAAAGGTCCTATTGCAGTTGGAAGCTCAGGCCCAAGTAGAGCACACCTGACTGAAAGGCCTTCCCTTGGTTAAGGTCTCAGGAAAAGCCGAGTAGACTGCAAAGCCTTGTAGACCTAATTGAGATGCCAACCTTCGGTTTGGTTGGGAGTTGGAGCCAAGGCCAAGCACACCTGACGGAAGGTATTCCCCTCATTGGGAGCTGAGGCCAAGGCCGAGATCTTTGGTTGGGGGCTCAAACCATGGTCGGGCACACCTAACCTAAGAGCCTAACCTCGGTTGGGAGCTCAAGCAAGGCCAAGCATAGCTGACCGAAGGGCCTTGCCTCGATTGGGGGATGAGGCTAAAGTCGAACACCTTGATTGAAGGTTTTAGCTTCTGTTGGGGGCTTAGGCCTAGGCCGAGCACACTTGACCAAAGTGCCAACTCTCAATTGGGAGTTTAAGCTAAGGCCGAGCGCACTTAGCGAAAGGGCCTACCCTCAGTTAGGAGCTCAGGCCAAGGCCGTGCAAACCTATCCGAAGGGCCTACTCTCAGTTCGGGGTTAGGACAAAGCCGAGCTCACATGATCGAAGGGCCTACCCTCGGTTAAGGGCTCTGGTTAAGGCCAAACACAAGACCGAGGGGCCTACCCTCGATTGGGGGCTCAGGCCGTGGCCGAGAAGACCTGACTGAGGGGCCTACACTCGGTTGGGTGCTCAGGCCAAGGTCGGGCACACCTGACGAAAGGGCTTACCCTTAGTTGGGAGCTCAAGCTAAAGCCGAGCATAGATGACCAAAGGTCTATGCCTCTGTTGGAGGCTCAAGCCAAAGCTGAGCACACCTGACTGAAGTGCCTACCTTCAGTTGGGAGTTCAGCCAGCCGAGCAAACTGACGAAGGGCCTTCCCGATTGGGAGCTCACGCTAATGCCGAGCACCACCTTGCTCGGAGAACCTTCTCCCATAAAATAGTCAAATGTGCTGGCGTAGTTTACTTTGGAGACTCAAATATGTTTTTCCCAAAAAAGGTGGGAATGATGGAACTTAAAAATATATATATAAAAAACTATAAAAAAGTTTGTGATCACCCACTCCGTGTTCACTGTCTAATTTTAACAATAGGGCTTCTAATCTTAAAATGAGTACCAAAGAAAAAAAGGGGGGACCAAGGGGGATACAAAGTGAAAGACAACATTCGCTTTTGTTTGATTACTAGCACTTAGCTTGTAGCGTAAGCTTAGTTTTATTCACTAGTTTGATTTACAAGAACCAAGTTCTTGCTGTCATAAAATTTATTAATAATTTTTTTCTAATTATACAAGAACTTGACTTGGGTAAGGACAAGGTAAGATTTATGTAATAGATTTATTTCCTAGAAACGAAATTATCTTGATTATACCTATTCTCCAAATATGCAGTGCAACATGAACTTGGTTTTAGATGAGCGTTGCTTATATCAAAGATTCTAGAACTACAGATAAGTTTTTCCTTTGTCTTCTATTTTGTTTCGAATATCATTCATGTTAATGAATTTATCAAAGGCCTACCTTAGTTGGGTGCTTAGGCCAATGTCGAGCTCCATTGACCAAATGGCCGACCCTCGGTTAGGAGCTTAGGCAAAAGCCGGGTATAGCTAACCAAAGGGTTTTGCCTCGATGTGGGATGAGGCTAACGCAACACCCGATTGAAGGGTCAAGCCTCGATTAGGGCTTAAGCCTGGGCCGAGCACACGACCAAAGTGCACGACCAAAGTGCTAACCCTAATGGGAGTTCAAGCTAAGTGAGCACACCTAACGAAGGGCCTTCCTCGTTAGGAGCCCAGGCAAAGGTAGTGCAAACTGTAAGGGTCTACTCTCGGTTTGGGTCAAACTAAGGCCGGGCATTCCTGACCGAAGGGCCTACCCTCGGATTGGGGCTCTTGACAAGGCTAAACACACTGGACCGAAGGGCCTACCCTCGGTTGGGTGCTAAGGTCATGGCCAAGTACACCTGATCAAAGGGCCTATTCTTGATTGGGAGTTCAGGCTAAGGCTGAGTAGACTGAACAGAGGGCCTACACTCGTTTGGGGGCTCAGGCCAAGGTTGAGCACACCTGACCAAAGGGCCTGCCCTCGATTGGGAGCTGAGGACAAAGTCGAGCATAGATGACCGAAAGGCCTTGCCTTTGTTTAGGGCTTAGGCTAAAGCCGAGAAAGCCAAATTAAAGGGCCTAACCTTGGATAGGGTCTTAGGCCTAGGCCAAGCTCACCTAACCAAAGTGCCTACCCTCAGTTGGGGGTTCAAGCCTAGACCGAGCACAACTGACCGAAGGGCTTACCCTCGGCTAGGAGCTCAGGCCAAGGTCGAGCAAACTTGACTGATGGGCCTACCCTTGGTTTGGGGTCGCGCCAAAGCCGAGCACACCTGACAAAAGAGCCTATCTTCGGTAGGGGCTCAGGCAAAGGCTAAACACACCAAATCGAAGGGTTTACACTCGTTTGGGGGCTCAGGCCGAGGTCGAGTACACCTGACCAAAGGGCTTATCCTTATTTGGGAGCTCAGGCTAAAGGCGAGCATAGATGACTGAAGGGCCTTGCCTCTGTTTAGGGCTTAGGCTAAAGCCAAACAGGCCAATCAAGGACCTAACCTCGGATGGGGGCTTAGGCCTAGGTGAGGCACCTAACCAAAGTTCCTACCCTCGCTTTGGAGTTCATGCCTAGGCGAGCAAAATTGACTAAGGGCCTACCCTCGGTTTGGGTCGGCCAAATTCTAGAACACTGATCAAGGGCCTACCTTGTGAGGGATCAAGCTAAGGCCAAACATACCAAACCAAGGACTACCCTCGGTTGGGAGCTCGACCACTGTGAGTACACCTGATTGAAGGGTGTACTCTAGGTTAGGAGATCAGGCTAAGGCAAAGCACACCTGACCGAAGGGTCTACCCTCGGTTGGGAGCTCAAACCAAATTCCAGCATACGATCGAAGGGCCTTACCTTTGTTGGGGGCTCAAGCTAAGGCTGTCAAATTTGACTGAAGGACCTACCCTCTGTTGGGAGCTTAGGCCATGACCAAGTACAGTTGACTGAAGGGCCTACTCTGTATTGGGAGCTCAGGCCAAAGCCGAATATACTGATGAGGGCCTATACTGTTGGGGGCTTAGGATAAGGTCGAGCACACCTGACCAAAGGGCTTACCCTTGGTTGGGAAATGGGAACTCAAGAGAAGGTCGAGTATAGATGACCCAAGGGCCTTACCTCTATTTGGGGCTCAAGCTAAAGCCGTGCAAGCCAAACCAAAGGACCTAACCTCGGACGGGGGCTTAGGCCTAGGCCAAGCACGCCTGACCAAAGTGCTTACCTTCAGTGGGGAGTTCAAGCTTAAGCCGAGCACAACTGACCGAAGGGCCTACCCTCGGTTGAGAGCTCTAGCCAAAAACCACAGACCGAAGGTAGGCCTAGAGAAGGGCCTACCTTAGGTTGGGAGCTCAACCATGGCTGAGTACACCTGACCGAAGGGCGTATTCTCTATTAGGAGCTCAGGCCAAAGCCGAGCACAGCTGACCAAAGGGTCTACCTCGGTTTGGAGCTTAAACCAGAGTCGGGGATACGTGATAGAAGGGCCTTCCCTCGGTTGCGGGCTTAAGCCAAAGCTGAGAAAACCTGATTGAAGGGCCTACCCTCGATTGGGGGCTCAGGCCAAAGCCGAGAACACCTAACGGAAGGACTTACCCTCGATTGGGAGCTTAGGTCATAATCTAGTGCACTTGATCGAAGGGCCTACTCTCAGTTGGGAGCTTAGCTTAAGGTTGAGCACACTTGATCGAAGGGCATACCCTCAGTTGGGGGCTCTAGCCAAGGCCAAACACACCACACTGAAGGGCCTACCCTAGGTTGGAAGCTCAAGCTCGGGCCACGACCGAGTACACCGGACTGAAGGGCATACTGTCGGTTGGGAGCTCAGGCCAAGGCCGAGCACACTTGATCAAAGGGCTTTCTATTGGTTGAGGGCTCAGGATAAAGCTAAGCACACTTGATCTTAGGGCCTACCCTCGGTTGAGAGCTCAAGCCAAAGCCGAGCACATCAGACGAAAGGTCCTATCGCAGTTGGAAGCTCAGGCCCAAGTAGAGCACACCTGACTGAAAGGCCTTCCCTTGGTTAAGGTCTCAGGCAAAGCCGAGTAGACCGCAAAGCCTTGTAGACCTAATTGAGATGCCAACCTTCGGTTTGGTTGGGAGTTAGAGCCAAGGCCAAGCACACCTGACGGAAGGTATTCCCCTCATTGGGAGCTGAGGCCAAGGCCGAGATCCTCGGTTGGGGGCTCAAACCATGGTCGAGCACACCTAACCAAAGAGCCTAACCTCGGTTGGGAGCTCAAGCAAGGCCAAGCATAGCTGACCGAAGGGCCTTGCCTCGATTGGGGGATGAGGCTAAAGTCGAACACCTTGATTGAAGGTTTTAGCTTCTGTTGGGGGCTTAGGCCTAGGCCGAGCACACTTGACCAAAGTGCGAACTCTCAATTGGGAGTTTAAGCTAAGGCCGAGCGCACTTAGCCTAAGGGCCTACCCTCAGTTAGGAGGTCAGGCCAAGGCCGTGCAAACCTATCCGAAAGGCTTACTCTCAGTTTGGGGTTAGGACAAAGCCGAGCTCACATGATCGAAGGGTCTACCCTCGGTTAAGGGTTCTGGTTAAGGCCAAACACAAGACCGAGGGGCCTACCCTCGATTGGAGGCTCAGGCCATGGCCGAGAAGACCTGACTGAGGGGCCTACACTCGGTTGGGTGCTCAGGCCAAGGTCGGGCACACCTGACGAAAGGGCTTACCCTTAGTTGGGAGCTCAAGCTAAAGCCGAGCATAGATGACCAAAGGTCTATGCCTCTGTTGGAGGCTCAAGCCAAAGCCGAGCACACCTGACTGAAGTGCCTACCTTCAGTTGGGAGTTCAGGCCCAAGCTGAGCAAACCTGACCGAAGGGTCTTCCCTCGATTGGGAGCTCACGCCAATGCCGAGCACCCTGCTTGCTCAGAGAACCTTCTCCCATAAAATAGTCAAATGTGCCTGAGCATAGTTTACTTTGGAGACTCAAATATGTTTTTCCCAAAAAAAAGGTGGGAATGATGGAATTTAAAAAATATATATATAAAAAAACTATAAAAAAGTTTGTGATCACCCAATCCGTGTTCACTGTCTAATTTTAACAATAGGGCTTCTAATCTTAAAAAGAGTACCAAAGAAAAAAAGGGGGGACCAAGGGGGATACAAAGTGAAAGACAACATTCACTTTTGTTTGATTACTAGCACTTAGCTTGTAGCGTAAGCTTAGTTTTATTCACTAGTTTGATTTACAAGAACCAAGTTCTTGTTATCATAAAATTTATTAATAATTTTTTTCTAATTATGCAATAATTTGACTTGGGTAAGGACAAGGTAAGATTTATGTAATAGATTTATTTCCTAGAAATGAAATTATCTTGTTTATACCTATTCTCCAAATATGCAGTGCAACATGAACTTGGTTTTAGATGAGCGTTGCTTATATCAAAGATTCTAGAACTACAGATAAGTTTTTCCTTTGTCTTCTATTTTGTTTCTGAATATCATTCATATTAATGAATTAGAAATCAATATTTATTTGTAGGAGAAAGAGAAAAGGAGAACCTGTCAAAATACTAGCACCAAGGTATCCTAGCAATTCTAGTTGCTTTGTTATATGCTGCACATTTTCAGAACCGACACTTTGTTTTGTGGTCTTACTCTTGGAGGGAACCTCTAGGTGTGGGAAGGCGTCAGGGAACTCCTCACTGTTTAATCTTGACAATAGTACTTCTTATCTAAAAGGAGCACCAGAAGAAGGGGGGACTAATAAAGATACAAAGTCAATGACAATATTCACCTTTTATTACTACCAATCATCTTGTAACATAAGTCTGGTTAAATTCACTGTATTGTTTTACGAGAACCAATTTTTTTGTTTCAGAAAATTTATTGATATTTTTTTTTTCTAATTGTGCAGGAACTTGACTTGGATAACGATAAGGTAAGATTTATGTAGTAGATTTCTTTCCTAGAAACGATGTTATCTTGTTTATACATATTCTCCAAATATGTAGTTTTTTATTATTCCACAACCCCCAAAAAAAATATATATATATATATATATATATAAATTATGTACATAGTCGGGATTTCTTTGTTTGCCACTAAAAGCTGTGTAGCATGAACTTGGTTGAAGATGAGCCTTGTTCACATCAAAGGTTGTAGAACTGCAGATAAGTTTTGCCTATGTTTTCTATTTGTTTCCGAATATCATTCATGTTGATGAATTTAGAAATCAATCTTTATTTGCAGGAGAAAGAGAAAAGGAGAATATGTTAAAATACTAGCGCCAAGGTATCTTAGTAATTCCAGTTGCTATTTTATTTGCTGCACATTTTCAGAACTGATCTATCTCCTCCCTTCTTTATCACTTACACTTTGGTGTGGGAAGGCGTTAGGGGACTTCGCACTAATTAATCTTGACAGTAGTATGTCTTATCTAGAAAGGACTACGAAAGAGAAGGGGGGAGTAATGAGGATATAAAGTGAAGGACAATATTCACTTTTGTTTGATTACTACCACTCAGTCTGTAATGCATGTTTAGTTAAATTCACTATATTGTTTTACAAGAACTAATTTTTGTTTTCGAAAATTTATTGATAGTTTTTCACCAATTGTGCAGAACTTGACTTGGGTATCGACGAGGTAGGATTTCGAAAAGATTTCTCTACTAGTGAAGTTATCTTATTTATTCTAGTTCTCTAAATATGTAGTTTTGTAATTATTCCACCCCTTTTATATATATATATATATATAGTTTGGTTTTGTTTGTTTGCAGCTAAAAGCACTCCTACATGAACGTGGATGTAGATGAGCCTTGCTTACAACAAAGATTGTATAATTGCAGATAAGTTATGCATATTTCATCTATTTGTTTCCTAGTATCATTCACAGTGATGCCTTCAAAATAAATCATTCTTTGCGGTGAAAGCACTCTGTATGAACTTGGAGCTCAGACGAAAGGCTTTCCCTCGGTTGGGAGTTAAAGCCAAGGCCAAGTATGCCTCATGGATGATATTACCTCATTTGGGAGCTCGAGGCCAAGGCGGAGCAGCACGATCAAAGGGCCTACCTTAGTTGGGTGCTTAGGCCAATGTCGAGCTCCATTGACCAAAGGGCCGACCCTCGGTTAGGAGCTTAGGCAAAAGCCGGGCATAGCTAACCAAAGGGTTTTTCCTCGATGTGGGGATGAGGCTAACGCCGAACACCCTGATTGAAGGGTCAAGCCTCAGTTAGGGCTTAAGCCTAGGCCGAGCACACCTGACCAAAGTGCACCTGACCAAAGTGCTAACCCTGAGCACACCTAACCGAAGGGCCTTACCTCGGTTAGGAGCCCGAGGCAAGGCTGTGCAAACCTGACTGAAGGGTCTAATTTCGGTTTGGGGTCAAACTAAGGCCGGGCATTCCTGACTGAAGGGCCTACCCTCGGATTGGGGCTCTTGACAAGGCTAAACACACTGGACCGAAGGGCCTACCCTCGGTTGGGTGCTAAGGTCATGGCCAAGTACACCTGATCAAAGGGCCTATTCTTGATTGGGAGTTCAGGCTAAGGCTGAGTAGACTGAACAGAGGGGCCTACACTCGTTTGGGGGCTCAGGCCAAGGTTGAGCACACCTGACCAAAGGGCCTACCCTCGATTGGGAGCTGAGGACAAAGTCGAGCATAGATGACCGAAAGGCCTTGCCTTTGTTTAGGGCTTAGGCTAAAGCCGAGAAAGCCAAATTAAAGGGCCTAACCTTGGATAGGGTCATAGGCCTAGGCCAAGCTCACCTAACCAAAGTGCCTACCCTCAGTTGGGGGTTCAAGCCTAGACCGAGCACAACTGACCGAAGGGCCTACCCTCGGTTAGGAGCTCAGGCCAAGGTTGAGCAAACTTAACTGATGGGCCTACCCTTGGTTTGGGGTCGCGCCAAAGCCGAGCACACCTGACAAAAGAGCCTATCTTCGGTAGGGGCTCAGGCAAAGGCTAAACACACCAAATCGAAGGGCTTACACTCATTTGGGGGCTCAGGCCGAGGTCGAGTACACCTGACCAAAGGGCTTATCCTTATTTGGGAGCTCAGGCTAAAGGCGAGCATAGATGACCGAAGGGCCTTGCCTCTGTTTAGGGCTTAGGCTAAAGCCAAACAAGCCAAACTGAAGGACCTAACCTCGGATGGGGGCTTAGGTCTAGGCTGAGCAGACCTTACCAAAGTTCCTACCGTCACTTTGGAGTTCATGCCTAGGCAGAGCAAAATTGACTAAGGGGCCTACCCTCAGTTTGGGTCAGGCCAAATTCTAGAACACCTGATCGAAGGGCCTACCTTGTGAGGATCAAGCTAAGGCCAAACATACCAAACCGAAGGGACTACCCTCGGTTGGGAGCTCACCACGTCGAGTACACACTGATTGAAGGTGTACTCTAGGTTAGGAGATCGAGCTAAGGCAAGCACACCGATCAAGGTCTACCCTCGGTTGGGAGCTCAAACCAAATTCAGCATCGATCGAAGGGCCTTACCTTTGTTGGGGGCTCAAGCTAAGGTCAAACTTTGAAGGACCTACCCTCTGTTGGGAGCTTAGGCCATGACCAAGCTGAGTTTGATGAAGGGCCTACTCTCTATTGGGAGCTCAGGCCAAAGCCGAATATAGCTGACTGAGGGGCCTATACTTGTTCGGGGGCTTAGGATAAGGTCGAGCACACCTGACCAAAGGGCTTACCCTTGGTTGGGAAATGGGAACTCAAGAGAAGGTCGAGTATAGATGACCCAAGGGCCTTACCTCTATTTGGGGCTCAAGCTAAAGCCGTGCAAGCCAAACCAAAGGACCTAACCTCGGACGGGGGCTTAGGCCTAGGCCAAGCATGCCTGACCAAAGTGTTTACCTTCAGTGGGGAGTTCAAGCTTAAGCCGAGCACAACTGACCGAAGGGCCTACCCTCGGTTGAGAGCTCTAGCCAAAAACCACAGACCGAAGGTAGGCCTAGAGAAGGGCCTACCTTAGGTTGGGAGCTCAACCATGGCTGAGTACACTTGACCGAAGGGCGTATTCTCTGTTAGGAGCTCAGGCCAAAGCCGAGCACACCTGACCGAAGGGTCTACCCCGGTTTGGAGCTTAAACCAGAGTCGAGGATACGTGATAGAAGGGCCTTCCCTCGGTTGCGGGCTTAAGCCAAAGCTGAGCAAACTGATTGAAGGCCTACCCTCGATTGGGGCTCGGGCCAAAGCCGAGAACACCTAACGGAAGGACTTACTCTCGATTGGGAGCTTAGGTCATAATCTAGTGCATTGATCGAAGGCCTACTCTCGGTTGGGAGCTTAGCTTGAGGTTGAGCACACTTGATCGAGCAGACCCTCGGTTGGGGGCTCAGCCAGGCCAAACACACCACAGAAGGGCCTACCCTAGGTTGGAAGCTCAAGCTCGGGCCACGACCGAGTACACCGGACTGAAGGGCATACTGTCGGTTGGGAGCTCAAGCCAAGGCCGAGCACACTTGATCAAAGGGCTTTCTATTGGTTGAGGGCTCAGGATAAAGCTAAGCACACTTGACCTTAGGGCCTACCCTCGGTTGAGAGCTCAAGCCAAAGCCGAGCACATCAGACTAAAGGTCCTATTGCAGTTGGAAGCTCAGGCCCAAGTAGAGCACACCTGACTGAAAGGCCTTCCCTTGGTTAAGGTCTCCGGAAAAGCCGAGTAGACTGCAAAGCCTTGTAGACCTAATTGAGATGCCAACCTTCGGTTTGGTTGGGAGTTGGAGCCAAGGCCAAGCACACCTGACGGAAGGTATTCCCTCATTGGGAGCCGAGGCCAAGGCCGAGACCCTTTGGTTGGGGCTCAAACCATGGTCGGGCACACCTAACCGAAGAGCCTAACCTCGGTTGGGAGCTCAAGCACGGCCAAGCATAGCTGACCGAAGGGCCTTGCCTCGATTGGGGGATGAGGCTAAAGTCGAACACCTTGATTGAAGGTTTTAGCTTCTGTTGGGGGCTTAGGCCTAGGCCGAGCACACTTGACCAAAGTGCCAACTCTCAATTGGGAGTTTAAGCTAAGGCCGAGCGCACTTAGCCAAAGGGCCTACCCTCAGTTAGGAGCTCAGGCCAAGGCCGTGCAAACCTATCCGAAGGGCCTACTCTCAGTTTGGGGTTAGGACAAAGCCGAGCTCACATGATCGAAGGGCCTACCCTCGGTTAAGGGCTCTGGTTAAGGCCAAACACAAGACCGAGGGGCCTACCCTCGATTGGGGGCTCAGGCCGTGGCCGGGAAGACCTGACTGAGGGGCCTACACTCGGTTGGGTGCTCAGGCCAAGGTCGGGCACACCTGACGAAAGGGCTTACCCTTAGTTGGGAGCTCAAGCTAAAGCCGAGCATAGATGACCAAAGGTCTATGCCTCTGTTGGAGGCTCAAGCCAAAGCTGAGCACACCTGACTGAAGTGCCTACCTTCAGTTGGGAGTTCAGGCCCAAGCTGAGCAAACCTGACCGAAGGGCCTTCCCTCGATTGGGAGCTCACGCTAATGCCGAGCACCCTGCTTGCTCAGAGAACCTTCTCCCATAAAATAGTCAAATGTGCCTGAGCATAGTTTACTTTGGAGACTCAAATATGTTTTTCCCAAAAAAAAGGTGGGAATGATGGAACTTAAAAAATATATATATAAAAAAACTATAAAAAAGTTTGTGATCACCCACTCCGTGTTCACTGTCTAATTTTAACAATAGGGCTTCTAATCTTAAAATGAGTACCAAAGAAAAAAAGGGGGGACCAAGGGGGATACAAAGTGAAAGACAACATTCACTTTTGTTTGATTACTAGCACTTAGCTTGTAGCGTAAGCTTAGTTTTATTCACTAGTTTGATTTACAAGAACCAAGTTCTTGCTGTCATAAAATTTATTAATAATTTTTTTCTAATTATACAAGAACTTGACTTGGGTAAGGACAAGGTAAGATTTATGTAATAGATTTATTTCCTAGAAACGAAATTATCTTGTTTATACCTATTCTCCAAATATGCAGTGCAACATGAACTTGGTTTTAGATGAGCGTTGCTTATATCAAAGATTCTAGAACTACAGATAAGTTTTTCCTTTGTCTTCTATTTTGTTTCTGAATATCATTCATGTTAATGAATTTAGAAATCAATATTTATTTGTAGGAGAAAGAGAAAAGGAGAACTCAAAATACTAGCACCAAGGTATCCTAGCAATTCCATTCTTGTGTTATATGCTGCACATTTTCGAACCGACACTTTGTTTTGTGGTCTTACTCTTGGAGGGAACCTCTAGGTGTGGGAAAGCGTCAGGGAACTCCTCACTGTTTAATCTTGACAATAGTACTTCTTATCTAAAAGGAGCACCAGAAGAATGGGGGGACTAATAAAGATACAAAGGCAATGACAATATTCACCCTTTATTACTACCAATCATCTTGTAACATAAGTCTGTTAAATTCATGTATTGTTTACGAGAACCAATTTTTTGTTTAAAAATTTATTGATATTTTTTTTTCTAATTGTGCAGGAACTTGACTTGGATAAAGATAAGGTAAGATTTATGTAGTAGATTTCTTTCCTAGAAACGATGTTATCTTGTTTATACATATTCTCCAAATATGTAGTTTTTTACTATTCCACAACCCCCTTCCAAAAAAAAATTTATATATATATATATATATAAATTATGTACGTAGTCGGGATTTCTTTGTTTGCCACTAAGAGCTGTGTAGCCTGAACTTGGTTGAAGATGAGCCTTGCTTACATCAAAGGTTGTAGAACTGCAGAGAAGTTTTGCCTATGTTTTCTATTTGTTTCCGAATATCATTCATGTTGATGAATTTAGAAATCAATCTTTATTTGCAGGAGAAAGAGAAAGGGAGAATCTGTTAAAATACTAGCGCCAAGGTATCTTAGTAATTCCAGTTGCTATTTTATTTGCTGCACATTTTCAGAACTGATCTATCTCCTCCCTTCTTTATCACTTACACCTTGGTGTGGGAAGGCGTTAGGGGACTTCGCACTAATTAATCTTGACAGTAGTATGTCTTATCTAAAAAGGACTACGAAAGAGAAGGGGGGAGTAATGAGGATATAAAGTGAAGGACAATATTCACTTTTGTTTGATTACTACCACTCAGTCTGTAATGCATGTTTAGTTAAATTCACTATATTGTTTTACAAGAACTAATTTTTTGTTTTCAGAAAATTTATTGATAGTTTTTCACCAATTGTGCAGGAACTTGACTTGGGTATCGACGAGGTAGGATTTACGTAAAAGATTTCTCTCCTAGAAACGAAGTTATCTTATTTATTCTAGTTCTCTAAATATGTAGTTTTGTAATTATTCCACCCCCTATTATATATATATATATAGTTTGGTTTTGTTTGTTTGCAGCTAAAAGCACTCCTACATGAACGTGGATGTAGATGAGCCTTGCTTACAACAAAGATTGTATAATTGCAGATAAGTTATGCATATGTCATCTATTTGTTTCCTAGTATCATTCACATGATGCCTTCAAAAATAAATCATTCTTTGCGGTGAAAGCACTCATGTATGAACTTGGAGCTCGAAAA
>JAJSZK010000232.1:0-19084 GCA_022985045.1 Macadamia tetraphylla | reverse complement strand
CCAAGAGTGGAGATCCATTGTGATTACGAATGATAAAGCCTAAGGCACCAAAAGACTTATCTTTAACAAATGATGCATCAGCATTGATTTTCGCCACATCAAGAGGGGGAGGAATCCAAACTGGATGTTGATCTTGCCTTGGTGGAGTAGCAGCAGGATGATCCACAACCTCTTCATGAGATTTGGCTTGATTGAACTTGCTAAAGAAAGCTTTAGCTTTGCATATTACATCATAAGGGGTCCAATTATCTCTCTTGAAGATGAGCTCGTTCCTAGCAAGCCAAAGCGTCCAAACCACAAAGGAACACAAGCTAACGTTCTTCTTGGTCATTAGTTTATCCTGTGAACTGAGGTCACACCATTGTTGGATCCAAGAGTGAATGAGAAATGAGAGGTCATCAGGGATCTAATGGGAGAGAGAGGACCCGAACCAAACGGCCTTAGCAAATGGGCAATGAAGAATGATATGGTCAATGGATTCAGATTGTGCTCCACATCTTGGACAAGAATGATCAATTGGGATTTGTCTTCTGTTGAGACCTTCAGCTGAATCAACACCATTAGCAGTCATACGCCATAGGAAAGAGCGTATCTTGGGCAATGTGTTGCAATTCCATATGAAATTCCAAACCATACTTGGAATATTAGCCCTGATTGATTAATGAGATGAAGAACCCCTACCTTCTATTTCCTCCTCTTTTTTATTCGAAAGTAAGTGGTATGCGGACTTAATTGAGAATGATCCATTCCAAGATGCAACCCATACTTGAAAATCCTCTCTGATGTGTAAACCCAATCGAATTTTCCTTATCTCACTCGCATCAGACGAGGAAAACCAGGAGGTCAAAAGGTCGTTTCTCCAACATCTGTTTATAGGGTCAATAAGGTCTGAAACCCAAACTAGAGTGCATCCAGGGAGAGGGGGATGTTGGAGCTTGAAATGCTTAAGTGAGTGGACCCATTTGTCTTCCCAAATTCTAACCTTGCTGCCCCTCTTCTACAACGGATCTACCCAATAGCAAGCCACGCCAAGCCCACGAAGGGCAATTACCCACTCTAGCAGGGAGAAAGTTAGAGTGGGGGAAATAAATTACCTTCAGGTGCTTTGCCCACCATATATAGCCTTATAACTACAGTTGGTTGTAACCAAGTTCTATTACAAATGCTAAGGCTGCTATACGTAATCCCTCAATGCAGGTGGCTATCTCCTTTATCTTATACGCCTTCTGGCAATAGGGATCACTGAGGTTGTTGAAGAATCATTGTCCAGCTCAGCTTCTTCATTTGATGGGTGCACCATAACATTGCCTTCCTCTTGTGGAGGAACCTTGTCCTCAAGGTTCATGTTAGGAAACAGGTGGCGCAAGGTGGTGAAGTATTTCCACGAGGTCTCCTCGAGCGGCAATCCTTCCCACTGAATTAAGGCTTGGGCTATCCACATGCCTTGGCGTTGGAGGTGCCGATAATTCAGAACCGCTAAAGGTGAGATTATATCAGTGGCCAAATCCGAGAGGGGGTGGGTTGTGTAGTCGAGGACCCAACACACTTTTCAAAGGACAGAAACGTGGAAGACATGGTGAATACGAGCTAATTCTGGCAGCTCAAGCTTGTAGGAAACCTTGCCAATATGCTTGAGGATGCAAAAGGACCAAAGAAATGTCTGCCCAGCTTCTGGTTAATACGAAGAGCAATAGATTGTTGGTGATATGGTTGTTGTCGTAAAAAAACCCAGTCATTTGCTTCAAACTGTACGTCCTTCCGATGTTTGTCAGCTTGGGCCTTCATACGAGCTTGTGTGTGGCTGAGATTACATTTGAGCTGCTGCAGAATGGTATCTCAACCTTGTAGGTCTTGATCCATGCTTCAATTGGCGATGAGCTCCGAAGATAGTGAATAACAGCCGGGGCAGGACGACCATACAGTGCCTGAAATGGGGACATGTCGGCTGCCGTATGAAACAAAGTCTTGTACCAATACTAGGCCCAGTGCAAATATTTCACCCACTGTTGGTGTTCATCCAATATGAAGATGCGAAGGTACACCTCAAGGCATTTATTCAAAGCCTTGGACTGGCTGTCCGTCTATGGGTGGTATGCGCTGCTCATTGCCAGGGTTGTGCCTTGTAACTGAAATAGCTCCCTCCAAAAGGCAATAGTGAAGACGGAATCACGGCTACTGACAATAGTTCGTGGGACGCTGTGCAACTTGACAATATTGGAGGCGAAAACTTCAATGACCTTAAGGCTTGTAAGCGTGCTTGGCATCGCGCAAAAGTGCCCGTACTTTGTCAACCGATCTATAACCATCATAATAGCGGTTTTTCCGACCAATATTGGTAAACCAGTTATAAAATCCATCGCTATATCTTCCCATGCCTGTATTGGAATTGGAAGAGGTTGAAGCAAGTCAGCGGGAGAAGTGTTGGATGACTTAATCTGTTGACCGGAGACAAAAGTGCGAGCTAAGGAAGGTCTGAAGAAAACCAGTGTGGCTCGGAAAAAAATCATCTGTAATTCCGATCTCGTACAATTCCGTGTAATACCATCTTCAGACGGTGACACGTGTATTGATACTAATACAATGGTCCTGATCTGATTTAAATGTCTTTTCACCGATTTAATGTTTTATTAGTTGTACCAGATCTGAGCCATTGTATTGGTATCAATACCGGTGTCGGCTGAAGGTATTAACGAATTATCGAATCGAAATGCGACGATTTCAACCTGTGTGGCCCCCATTGGTCGTTGAAGGAAACTCCCTTAAGAACAAATCACGTAATAGTGAGTTGGCAGCCATGACCAACCTTTGCTGAAAATAAAGTAGACCATCTCTGAATGTATAGTCAGCATAGGCTGTTGGTTCTGAGGTTAGACGCACATAAATTTTTTTTAATTCCGGACTGGTGGATACTTCCTCACGTAACTGTTGTAAAAAATCAAATGATGGGGTAGAAAAACCAAAGAATGCCATGGGTGACGTGAAAGGGCATCTGCCACAATGTTGTCACGACTCGGTTTGTACGTGATATCGAACACGTATCCAAGAGCTTGGAAAGCCAAAGTTGCTGCTCAGGGGTCTGTATCACTTGGTCTGTGAGGTCCTTCAAGCTTCTCTGGTCTCTGCGGATATGAAACATTCGGCCAAGTAAATATTGATGCCATTGGCCACCGCTTCAGTGATCGCATACATCTCCCCTACATACATAGAGGTTGGTTGCATTTTGGAGCTTAGTTTCTTACTATAGAAGGCCACTGGGTGTCCGTGCTATGATAATACGACTCCTATGCCGGCCCTTAAAGCATCCGTTTCAAGTGTGAAGGGGATAGTGAAATCAGGAATGACTAAAACTGGAGCTGTTGTCACTGCTTGTTGGAGTGCTTCGAAGGTCGATTGTGCACTCGGAGTCCACTGAAATGGGCCCGTTTTGAGCAAACCAGTGAGTGGTGCTGCTATTTTAGCATAGTGGTGAATGAAGCGCCGGTAGTAGCCCGTGAGCCCCCAAAACCCACGCAGAGCTCGGATGTTGGTGGGGATGGGCCAATCGAGCATAACCGCCACTTGGATTTGTCCACTGCAACACCAAGGGCAGAGACCACATGCCCCAAGTACTCAATGGTTGCCTGGCCAAAAGAACATTTAGAAAGTTTAGCATATAAAGAGTTGGCACATAATAGTTGTAATACATGAGTAAGATGTTGTAAATAGGCCTCCCATGTGTGACTATAAATCAACAAGTCATAAAGAAAACAAACAAAAGCACAAACTTACGAAGAAATGGCCGAAAAATGGTGTTCATAGTGGCATAGAAAGTCGAGGAGGCGTTCATGAGGCCGAATGGCATGACAAGAAACACAAAATGGCCATCATGAGTGTGGAACGCGGTCTTATGAACGTCGCTATGATGTATACAGATCTGGTAATAACCGGAACATAAATCCAACTTGGAGAAAAACTTGGCACCGTGGAGTTCATCCAAAAGCTCGTCCACCATGGGGATCGGAAATCTATCCTTGATTGTCATAACGGTTAGCGCCCCGTAATCTACACAAAACCTCTATGTACCATCCTTCTTCTTAACAAGAAGCACAGGCGGTGAAAGGGACTTATGCTCAGGTGTATGAGCCCATAGGCCAGCATAGCCAAGACCAACTTCTCTATCTTGGACTTTTGAAAGTGGGGGTACCGATAGGGTTTGACGTTCATGGGTTGGGAACCAGGTTGCAGGGGAATGGTGTGGTCTTGGTCCCGAGGGGGAGGCAACCCGTGAGGGTGAACACATAATTGAAGGAGTGTAGTAGTTGTTGGAGGCCGATGTCATCACATGTGGGCGGTGTTGTTGTGGTGTTATGGACTGCTAAGTGAAATAGAGCCACACAAGAACCTATGTCCATAATACGTCGGAAGTGGTGGAACTGCAGTGGTGGAGGAGTTTAGGGATGATCAGCCTTGAGCAAGACTCTCGTTGCACTAGACATAAATTCCACAGTCAAATTTTGGTAATCAAAGAGAACTGGGCCCATACGAAAAAGCCATTGTACGCCGAGTACGAGATTGGCCCTAAATAGAGGCAAAATAAAAGCATCTATAGTAACAGTATGATTATGAAGTTGAACGGCTAGTTGTTTGACCTCAACTTCACTAACTAACCGTTCTCCATTTCCAACAAGAACAGAGACCTTCGATTTGGCTATTGGCGGCAAAAGCCAAACCGGGAGGGGAGGTGACCCTGCTTTGAATAAAATTATTAGTACTGCCCCCATCTATGAAAACTTGAATAGGAAAGCCAACAACATAATCGGTAAATCACAGTGTTGATGGTGAGGAATGGCCGGTGAGAGCGTGATAAGAAAGATCTGGATTGAAGAGCATCTGGGGCATCAGAGGCCTCAACATAATCGGTTGATAGCTCTGTTTCAATCGCGTCTTCCTCGTATTCTGGAAGAAATAGTTGGTGTATCTTGCACCTGTGGCCGGAAACAAATTGTTCATTGCAATTATAACAAAGGCCTTGCTCACGGTAGTTATGCATATCCATGGGGGTGAGCTGGCGAATAGGAAAATGCAATGGTGATTTTGGAGGATTCGACGGAGATCCCGATGGTGATGAAGGAGCAGGTAATAGTAGAGGGCGTGCCAGAGGTGGGGGGGGAGAAAACGAACGACGACCATCAAGAAGCTTGGCTTATTGGAGGCGAGCCAAATTCACTGCGTGGGCCATCAAGGAAGGTCGAAAGGCCAATACCTCACAGCAGATGCCTGGTCATACACTAGAGATAAAACAACTAACCAGGAATGCCGGTGGAATATTGGAGGTTCTGTTTGCCAACGTCTCAAACCATGACTGATAATCAGCAACCATAGTAGATTGAGTGAGTTTTGCAACCTGATGGTCCTCAAACTCCGATGGGCCAAATCTGATTTCCAAATCCCGAGTGAATGCCGACCAGGTGGTGAACTGACCCTCACGATGCATCCACTGGAACCATTGCAAGGCAGGACCATCCACCTGGAAGGAGGAAACCTGAAGCCGTTGTGGATCCACCATGTTATGATAGTCGAAGAACCGATCCGCTTTGAAGATCCAATCCAAGAGGTCGGTGGCATCTAAGTGAGGGAAGTCAGGTATGATCATTCACATCTAGATCGGTGGCTGTTGTGGCTGGAGAGGGTGGACAGTGGGTGCTAGAAGGAGGCCAGCCTGCGAGGAACAAGAAGTCCGGTCCGGTAAAAGAAGAGTGGCCGGAGGAGGACGCAGAAACTGTTCCATGTGGCCATCCATCACCGTGAGGCGCATAACCAACTCGGACAGCGTTGTCTTGTGTTTGTCTAGGGTGGATTGAAGGGAATTCATTTGCTCCCTATGAGTCGAGGAGAATTCCTGGAGGAGCTTGATCGCTTCGTCGATCTGCTTGAAACGAGTCCCTTCAGCCATGGAAAGAACAATGAAAGCACCAATGTAGCGCCTCAGTCACTATAGGAACAGAGAAGAGAGTGAAGAGAAGACGAACAAAGAAGGAATAGTTTATTCATATCCCCTCATGGGCACTCAGCTTTCACCATATATAGCCTTATCACTATAGTTTTACAAATGCTAAGGCTCTTACACGTAATCCCTCAATGTAGGTGGCTGTCTCCTTTGTCTTATACTCCTTTTGGCAATAAGGATCACTGAGGCTGTTGAAGAATCATTGTCCATCTCAGCTTCTTCATTTGCTAGGCGCACCACAACACAAAATCCTTCACACTCCCATGCATCCTCTCTCTCTCTCTCTCTCTCTCTAACCTATGAGTAACAGTAACACTATTAAAGCTGGAAATGGAAATACCGAAATAGAGTTTCCCACCGGTTTGTAATTTTTTTTCTTCTTTATTTTGGTTATATGACACTTAGGCCTTGGGGAAAACCACCCACCTACCCCGCCCCTCTCCCTTGCCCCCTCCCACCTTGGCCCATAAACCCCAATCCACCACGCTTCCTGCCCCAACTCAACACCCCCCTTCCCTTCGATGAAACGATCACCTTAAAAGTTGTCGAAGCAATTTGCCTTTGATAGAGATGGCAAGAGATCAAGCGATCACGGCGATTTCTCCTTTTGGTTGCCCAAAACCAATTGATAACAAAGCCTTGTAAGGCAATAGGAAAAACATAGGCCATCTGCGGTGAAGTGTAGTGAGGCTTTCTGTCAACAAGTGGCCGATTTAAGGATGTGAATTTGAAACAGAAACCATTTATCGAAATCGAACCGAGCCATTTACACTAAAACTGCAAAATCGTTTAGGAAATGGTGTAGTTATGGTTTTAAGTTTCAGGCCGATTAGCTAAACGGGTTGAAACTGAACCGAGCCGTTTAACCCGTGGTTTCAAACCGAATTGAAACTGTGAAAATCAAACCATTTAAACCTTCAAAACCGATCCGATTAACCTGTTTAAAGATTAAATAAGGTGGTTGCAAAATATCATTAGTATCTCATTTGATTCAAAGATTGAGTGTTGCAAGTCTGCAAGTAATTCTATAGGTAGCTTGGTCATTGTTTTGAATGCCGATTAAATTAATCCAACGCATTAAGTAGAATGTATGCTGAAAAAAATGCAATTTTTGCTTATATCATGGCATATTAAATATATATTTTTGAATATTATAACATATTATTTGGGAGGGGGGAGAAGAAGAAAATCTCTACTGTAAGCATTAATTACTGACTTGTTAGATGTGCTTGAGACTATTTTCTATCAAAATATTTTATTTTGCTTAGCTTTTTTGTTGTTTTAACAAAACATAATGGTTTGCATTTCACATTCTCAATGTTGAATCATTTATCACCAAAAGTAAATTTTAGTAAACATGTGAATAAACTAGCAAATCGATTGCTAATTGTTTAGAAACCGGATGGAATAAACCCTATGCAAAATTTCCAACGATTGCCTAGCGCACTTGGTGAGCTATGGTGTACAAAAAATCTCCTGAGTGTTACTTATTTCCCTCTCTACCTATGAGAAAAAAAAAATGATATATCGGTAAACTTGCCCGATTCCTTAAAAGCTAGGATTATTTCAATCCAACTTAACTCGTGCAAGGCCCCTGATAAGTTTCACTATGATTCCCATCGATTATAATGAAACCTCCTCAAGAATCAAACAGAAAACTCAGTGGTAAAAGCAAAAGAAAAAGGGAAAGTTATATGGGCAAGGGAAACCAGAGATTCTGAGTGAAGCAGCAATGGGGCTTTATAGAAGAATCCTTGGGAGAGAGAGAGAGAGAATCATAAATCTTTGGGATTAAGACATCTCTTTCTCAGTGATAAAAACAAACAAAGGGGGGATGCATAGACTTAAGAAGAAGAATGAAAATCAATGGTTTAAGCCATTAAAAAAGGGGGTTTGTAGGTTGTGTGGGACCCGTAAGGATGCTAGAAGCTTCGCCCTCACTACTTCACATGCACAGAAGGAGCTGGACTTGAGATTCTTGAGAATGAGTGAGAAGGAAGAAGAAGAGGAAGGTCAACTGAGAAATCACGAATTTCTCAATGTTGTTCCTTGGTACAACTACTGTTAACCTTTTATGTTTTTTATTTTTCCCTTTAATGGAGTATTTTATGTTATCTCTCTTCATATCTTTCGTGTTCATTTTTTCTCTGTAATTTTCATATCTTCCAAGTTTGACATCGGCATTAACATAGTTGATCACCGATAGTGTTTGATAGGAAGCGACAATGGCGGTGAAACTGCGCATACGCATATGACTGGGTAACAGTTATGGATAACAGCATCTGGTGCTGGTGCTCTCGTGCTCGCCACTCGCTTTGGGAAAAAAAGGTAGAAATGTAAAACGAAGAAAGGTAGTATGATTACTATGATAAACATCGGGTGGGTTTTCCAATGTATCCAACTTACATGGGTTGAGACATGCATGATTCGGGCGAAGCTTCTCAGCCATAGAAGTACAATCGGCCACGTATCGATGGCAGGTGCCTCACTGCACTTCACCACAGATGGCCTTCGTTGCAGAGGATAATTTTGTAATTTGGTTTCACTGCAGATGGCGTTCACTGCAGAGGATGATTTTGTAAGGGAAAATTACGTGAATACCCATTATTGGGTTTACCTTTACAAAAATATCCGCATTATGTTTGCAATAACAGATTTACACAAATCGAGTTTGGGTATTACAAATATACCCAAAATAGTATTTGTCGTACGCCTTTTATTGTATGCCTACGAGTTGGGACATCAATGTCTTTTTTTTTGTTTTCTTAACAGACATCGTCATCTTGGTCGACAGTCGACACCCATGTCTCCTACGCTAAGCCAACCTGCAAGAACATCCAATGCACCATCAACTATCTCGTCTACTTTGCCGACCCTAGAGATTACCTTTTCACTATCTAATCTGCTTTGTCGATCATTGAAATTACCTCTCATCCACTAGAGCGGCCATAGAACCATATACCAGACCCACGGCATATTACCCCTTCCCGTTGCTACTCCCCAAAAAACCCACCTTTGACCTTCAGATTGTGCAACCCCCACTCCCTATGGTTGACTGTGACGGAATCCTCCCTGTGAGTGAACATGACTTTCAAAACCCTTGTGACAAGGAATATTGGTTGATCACCAACACCGTTGCAAATCCAAAGATTGGAAAACCCAACTACATGAAGACCTGAAAAAAGCAAAACAGGGCAAAGAGAGACAATAGGAGCAGGGAAAACTAAATCAACAAGAAAAAAACCATAAATAAATTAGAGATTGCCATTTTGCCTCGTCCGTCGCAGCACCAACATCTTCGTCTTGTTGTTTTATGGTTGTCCTTGTTGGTAACCCGGCCACGTGGCGGTGATGTCGTGGCCAGTTTCGATGATGTAGATTAAAATGATGATGTGTCAGTGTTCAGTGTCACCGATGAGATAACAGAGCCGCATGGTATGCATGGAGTGGTTTGATTCATCCTTAGTAGGTGGTGCGGGTTTCTGGGTCAAAACTGGCAAAATTGACCTATTTACGTTTGAGGGAATTTTCGATAATGAAAATGACCTTTTTGGAAGACCACTTCTCCGTGAAAAAGATAGATTATAATTTATATAGTCTAGTGCATCTGATTTCATCACATTCCGATACTGTATGAAGAAGTTACGACATTTGTGGAAGTTGAAGGCAATTTCGGCATTGAAGATGGATTTTTTAAAATAAGTTTTCTCCATGTAACAATACGACCAAAATCTTATCTTTCCAATGGTTCTGATTTCATCGCGTTCCGATTTCGTATGAGGAAGATGTATCACTAGAAAGATATAGGGGCATTTTGGTCTTTTTACATGACTGAGTTAGATGATCAAGAATTATGGAAAGTCATAGAGCATCCAGTCACCGTTCCAACGCACTTCGTTTTATCTCGATCGGATATCATACGAAAAAAGTTACATGGATTTTCGTGAAGCCAGTTCAAAAAATCAAACCGAAAAATCAACTGATATGCTCTCGGTGTTGGGTGGATTTTCTAGATTTTTATTTTGAAATTTTAGGGGCTTTTATGTAATTTTGAGATTTTGAAGGTCTTAGTTGATAAGGGGTGTTTATCACTGAAAATATGAAGGCAAGGGCTTATGTGTATATAAGAGAATCAGAGGGATCCTTAATACACTGCTCAGATTGAGCCACGTCAGTCAGATTCAGATCTAACATCTCGTGCAAGAGCTAGCGTTGAAAATGCTTATACGAGGCTTCTCATTGGTGGAGTTTATTATATATAATGGAGTGGCG
Organism: Macadamia tetraphylla; assembly: GCA_022985045.1. Lineage (NCBI taxonomy): Eukaryota > Viridiplantae > Streptophyta > Magnoliopsida > Proteales > Proteaceae > Macadamia > Macadamia tetraphylla. The sequence goes on along the minus strand of JAJSZK010000232.1, from coordinate 8,826 downwards.
CTTCACCTGATTAAGTTTGCAAAAAGGGATGCAGATAAATGCCATTTTGATCTCATGAGATCTAGATTAAACTAGATCTAAAGATCTTGATCCAATGGCTGTAATCTATTTCAGCTTAATGAGAGATAGCCGACAGCCACCGTATTTTGTGCTGACGTAGCCAATGGTGCATCGACAACATATCTAACGATGTCAGCACTTGCGTCACACTGACATCATCAGTTGACTCGGTTATTCTAATCTTGCGGCTAAGCTTTATTAGCCTTTTGAATAATTTAACGGCTCCGATTAAAAGTGGATTTTGGATTAATCCGATGGCCCAGATTTCGCCCTTGTTGCATGAGCCGTTGGCGTAGCCTACGCCAACCTCCAAAGATTTCATTTTGAGTGTTATGGTTGGTCCAACTTCAAATGGCCATATCTCCCTCGTCTTGATCCGATTTGAGTGATTTAAGCTGGAGATTCTTCATCTCTCCAAGCTCTACACACCAGAGAGAATAAATCAAACAGATGGGTTGCTGAGGTGGTCGGAAAAATCAGTTGAAGCTCATAGAAGGCTAAGGGTTTGAATTAAAGATTTCCATCCTCTTGCACTTGATCCATAGCTCCCATTAGAGGCTTAGGAAGCTGCTGGAAACCAATGCAGCAAGTTCTATTGGTTGTTGCCAATAGAAAGAAAAAGAAAATGGAAGAGAAGAGAAGAAGAGAGAAATAGAGAATAAGTTTTCCCCTCTCTTTATGTGTGTCTTGAATGCCTCTCAAGAAATATGTTTCTCAAATCCAATTAATAGAGTTTGATGGTTCTTGTTGAGAATACTATTTTTCCATTAAAACTTTATCTACAATGAAGACTATAAGAGGAGAAGTAGAGAGAGAGAGAGAGAGAGAGAGAGAGAGAGAGAGAGAGAGAGAGTGTGTGAATGTGAATGCCATTGTTACTCCATGAAAGTAAAGACAATGAGAAAAGAAAGAAGAAGAAGAAGAACATATAATTTGGTTATTGTGAGTTGCTTCAAGAAACCCAAGTGCCAACCGGGGTTGAAGCATTGGAGCATCGAGACAACGTGGTTGTGGTCCGCATAAAGTGGAGATCGACATTATTACATCTCCGATGGTTACTCCTTGCCAATGTAACCTCACTTTTGCCAAATTTTCATTATTATAAATCATTGTAGGCAAGATGTTTGATAAAATGCCTAGGTGATAGTTGTAGTGTAATGCCCCGCTTCTTAAACCCGGTCTGATTTCGTGGTTGAACCGGTTTAACTATGCAGGAACCGAGCCAGAGGATATTAGAGCGGGTTCCTTATGGGCTATGATGGCACGGGTGACCTTAACACGCTGGCCCGACAAGTCCGAGCCAGTGCCAGAAGAGACAGGAGTGCCCAAACCGTGTACGTGCACCTACCATAAGGCTATATACGGATAAAACAGGTATTATATCCGTATTTTAAGGTATATACGTATGCTACATCGTATGCTTGGGGTGGGGCTCGAGCCGAGGTCCGAACCCGGTCAAAATCCCAAGTCTTAGCTCTCAGGTGGGTATAACAGGTGGGTACACCCACCCACCTGAGTGACCCATCCGTCACTATTCACTTAATTAGGAATAGTATATAAGGCTTTATGATTTCTTTTCTTTCCATTTATTACCCTCGTACGTTTGGTGAGAAAAGTAAAGAGGAGAGAGGAAAGAAAGGGAAGAAGAAGGGAAGAGGAAGAAAGGAAGGATTTCAGCGGCGCCGAAGCTCGATCTTGCCATTCCGGCGGAGAGTAATCTTCAACTCGAGATCTCAGTTGGAGGTAAGAAAAGTTGGGTTTTATGAACATTAACCATACCCACGCTTTAAACCCTTGATTCGAGTATGGTTTCTTAAGATCTTGTAAACACCCTTTGAAATGATGAATCTAAGGTTTAATAGATGATTTATGTGTTGATCTTGAAGGATTTGAAGAGATATTGACAAGGTAGAAGGAGCATTGTGAGTTGGAAGTGGTTTGGAGGGTTTGAAGTCATTCTTGAGCAAAGAAGGTAAGATGGTTCCCTCACTTGAATCTAACTTAGATCTAAGCTAGAACCATCCTATAGGACTTTAAAGGTGTGAAGAATGGGTTGAGAAAAGCCCCATTTGGGTCCCCAAGGAATGGAGGGAGTTGAGAAGAACCTGGGATTTTTCCGCCAAAACCGGGTAAAACCCCGTGGTCCCTATCCCCTTGAGAGCACCCACCGAGAGGGCGGGGGTCCCTAGCTAAACCGGGGTCCATACCCGCCGGTCCAAACGCGGTAGGACCGGTGGGTAGACCACTCGACCCCCCGAGTGGCCGAAGATGACCCTTATGTCCGATCGAGCCCAAATCGGACGTGGGACCTTCTTTCGACGTTCTAAACACGATTTTGACGTCGGATTTCATTAATTTTGATTCTAAAATGGTGAAGTACAAACCCCCGCTCAATTATGTTAGGTTCACCAAATCCTACCCGACTCGCTCGGATCTCACCCGATCAACGGAATCCTTGTACGCTACAAGTAAGTGGAGAGAGGACGGTTGGCCTTGTTTCAAGGCATTTGTTTGGCATTCATATAACTATATCTAATCTAGTCATGTCATCATGAATATGCTATATAGATTAGTCATTCCACACTTTGATGTGCATATATGCTATGTTTACTTTTCAATTGCAAATTGAATGAGATGTTATATATTGAATGTGGACATCATGTTGCATAATGCATTGATAGACTAGATGCCGTGGTCGGCTTGGAAACGAATGCATTGGTGGCCCGTGGTATGGGACACGGAGGCACTATGCAGTCGTACTACATATAGGAGCATGCGGTATTAGGATTCTCACCATCCCGTGCTACGACCCTTCCCAACAGGGGTTAAGGTGTTGGGTTGCCATTTGGGGGGAAGCAGGGGTCGCGGTTGTCGGACACTGTGGCGGTTAGGCATTACGCCCGGCGAGTCATGTAGGACAGTCGGCAACCCCGGTGGTATTTCAAGAGGGCCAATCGTACTGCTTTTAAATTGCTGGAGTCAGCACTGTCATTTCAATTATTTACATTTCTGAGAGCGGTGGACGGCATTGTCTTTATTTTTCCGAGTACTCACGGTGGGCCTTCTCCAACAGCCCTATGGGCGGTCGCGGGAGGGAGTTCGGCTCGTCACTGGAGTATCGCCACTATGGTTGTAGTAGCACTAAAACCAAAGACTTAGTAATGTTGATTAGGTGTATGTGATTTAAAATGAATTGCATGGCATGTAGTGCATATGATGTGTTGTGATGTGTGGATCTGTGTGTGGTCCACCTCTACTTATCGAGCTAGTGAGCTCATCCACGTGTACACCTTTTAGATGATTTTGCAGGTCATTCATCGAGGAGCATGGGTGGGTCCCACATCGAGTTTCTCAAGAGGTGGTGGACCTCGACGAGTTTGAGCACGAGCGTAGCTGGCGTGTGAGAGCTGTCTCTGGGACGAGCTTCGAGGCCGTCTTGAGCTCCACTACCGAGGCCGATGAGCTCTTCTATATGATGCCGAGTGGGCACGACCCTTGATGCCGAATGAGCTCCAGCCTTGATCAGCGAGTTGTGTACTGATGATTTTGATGATTTCTGATATACTTGATATTTGAACTTTATTCTTTTGTGTATATATATCATGCCTTGGGCCCAAATGTATATAATTATTGTATCATCATTTGGGTATCAAGTATATGGAATTAATTACGGTAAAACTTAGTCTTCCCGATCCGATGAATTGATGTTAGCGTGTGTATCTGTGGTGGAATCTGATTCGATGATCTGGCGGGTTTGGGTTAACGGTGTTAACTCGGTCACCGCTCCGGTTCAAGTGAACGGGTGTGACAACGGTGGTATCGAGCGTGATGCTCGCTTCACTCACAAGATACCATTAGAATCCGTAGACTCTATAATAGGAAAATGGGTTGGGCTAATATAAAAGCTTTAAAGATTTAAAGTCAAAGAAAGAAAGTATAAAAGTGGGGTTATATTATAAGTTGCATTCATGGCATGCGTGAGTGTAGATAAAAGGTAATTAGGTTGGTACTATAACCTATAAAGTACTATTTTGACGAAATTTCGGCAGCATAACGGCGTAAAATGGGATTTCCAAAAATTTTACACAAATACCTGATAAACAACAGATAATAATTATAATAAAGATCACAGATCGCACAATACATCACAACAAAATCACACAAGCACTCCACATATGAAAATACGACAAACAAAAATCCACTATCCAAAGATATTTTATTCCATAAATGAATCCAGTTACATTTCAAATACAAGGAATGAGAATAAGGAAATGTACAATGTCTACAAAAAGAGAAAAATGGGTAAACAGCTAGTGTGGGCAAGCCAAGCCCTCACTGGTCGTCGTCATCGTCGTCGATGATCACCACGTTCGCCGGAGGCCGGGAGTTGACGTTGAGGCGGTGATCGTAATAATCGAACCTCGCTTCACCACCTGACCTCCCTCCGAAGCCGGCCATAGTCTGCTGAGATAGCATTGCCCAGTGTCCAAGTCGACCACCCTCGGAAGGAATCCTCCAAGGTGATGCACTGCCTGGAGGCGATCTCATCCAGCCGCCTCAGTATTTGAACCTGGCCATCCTGCAAGGCCCGCATGGAGGCTGTCCTGCCCTCATAGTCGTAGTCACCACTCCCAGGTGGTGGGGCTGCAGCTCTGGAAGAACTAGGACCCGGACCTCTCGACTCCTGAGGCGCCTCCTCAGGGATGCTGCCACCCATCAGATCCTCCTCCTCGTCCTGAGGAACGTAGTCCTCATCCTCCTCAATGGACTCCTCCTCCATGAGGACATCCTCTATAGGGCAGCCCTCTTACCCCTACCTCCCCGAGTTCCCGATCTAGGAGGTGAATCCATGGGGGTATGGAGACCCATCTTCAAGAGGTTGCTCCGTCGAACCTATCACCAGTCTTCCCTCCTCTCGCCAGATCCACCCGAAGAACTCAAGATCCTAGTGAGGATCCCGCCAGATGGGAATCCTCCATCCTCTGGGTGGGAAGCATGGTGCTCCATCGTTGGAGGATGATATAGGGAACACAAGTGCTCCCGCCTCCCTCTGCGGCGTGAAGATACAAAATGCAAGGAAAGCGCCATGAAACCCACAGTTCCGATGACCTCCTCGGGAGCAAAGTTGAACGATCAACCGGCGAAGAGACGGACCTCGGGAAGAAAGATGTCTGGGACTCAGGGCATGCTGCTGCCGCAGATGGTCTCGAGATGAAGTCCGCTCCGAGCTCATGAATGGTCCCCGGGCCTACTCTGGGGGGATAGTATCGGTATCCGCCCGATATGCCCAGATATCGCCAAGGTGCCTACCGTCACCGGATATCCACTCCCTTCACCAAGCTGCGATGGTGAATTCCCGTCATCGATCGACACCTCCGAGTTGCAATAGAACCGACGGACGAGCTGCTCAGAGCATGGTCGGTCCACGAAGAATAGAGTCCGGCCCAATCCTGAGAACCTCTCTGGCTCGGCCTTGTGGAAGTCCTCGACTACCACGGTCTTTTCCATCAACACGACCCCTTCGGAAGTTGGGCCGATTGGTGCGCTCGCACTAGTGAAGTGCTCCTCATCATAGTCTGAAGGGGTCGACCGAGCTGAGTCTCCGTGCGATGAGCTGAAGTCTGGTCTCGCACTTTTCCGCTTAAAGCGGTGGTCTTCGTCGAACGCCGAGGAAGATGGTCCTTTGCGATGACGTGACGACATCCCGGCAATAAGAAAAGGAAGTGGGGATTAGTACGACAAGAAAAGACAGCGACAATTAAAGAAGGAAACCCAAAACCCGTTTATGCAAACGGACGCGATAATCGAGAACGATAGGAAACTTATGACATGAAGCACGGTAGTTGACAACGATAGGAACATGTCAAAACAGAAAGGACAAGAAAAGCAAAGAGTATAAGTAAAATGAGGGAATTCAAGTCTATGGTGCAAATTGAATATAATGGAGACAACTGAAACCATAGGACTAAGGCGAAATGACATAGTAGTGGGATGATGGAAATGCAAGAACATGCCCTAAATAGACTATAGAGTTCTATGAATACTAGTATGAATGAAAATCAAGGAAATCAATGCCAAAAATAGGAATTTTCATGGGAAAACATAGGGATTCCAAGCATAATGGATGATTCATGCAATCTAAAGCATATTAAGCATAAAACAAGTGGAATGTACTACAAAGGAATCACCAATTGGAGAAAAGGATCAACAATGTAAGAAATCCCCAAATTTGGAAACCTAGGGCACAAATTGGGGGTTTTTCCCCAAATGAAGAAACAAATTCCTATAAACTACGAAGGACTACAGTAGAATCATCATAAACACATGGAAAGACTATTCTATGGTGAAAAATAGAGAAAGAAAGCCTACAAAGTAAACCCTATTCAAGCATTTCACCCAAATGGAAATTCTGGAAAAAGGAGAAGAAGAGGAACTTACTTGGATGAAGATGAGTTGACTCTCCTCTAAAGTGCCAGTGGGTGAGTGAACTCATGAGTAGAAGCGCCAAGGAGACCTCCAAGATTGGCCAAAAGAGAAAGGAAGTGAGAGAAAGGAGATGGGGAAGGAGACAAGATGACAGGGCCTCTAGGCCTGTTGTGTTCTTCTGGCAAGACCAGCGGGTCCCTACCCGCCGGTGCCACCCGCCGGTTTGGGGTGCTGGGACCGGCGGGTCCCTACCCGCCGGTTCATCCCACCGGTTAGGACAGAGGGGAAATTTAGAAAATTTTGAAAAATTTCCTTCTTTTCCTTTTCCCTTCTCTTCTCCTATTATGCTTTCATTGATTTTTATGGTGGATATTATTCCTATGATCAATATGCTATGGTCAAGTGGGACCATTAGCATGTATGTTGTGGACTTTGCTGACCTTGGAATTGAGCTATGATTAATTACAGCTATCGTACACTACAACACCTCATATAATGGCATATGATTGTGTGCCTAAATCAGTTCTATGGTGTTTAACCAATATGGTGTGTGATATGTTCAGTGCAGTGGATACGATGGTGCGACTAGATCCGTAGTAATGCCCGAGGTACCTCGTGGGGTCCTCGTCGGATCGGTCGACCACAAAATCCTAGAGGGTCCGTTACGTGGGCATACCTCACCTCCACTACCTCCGAGACCCTTGGTCGGGTGGGGCACATGGGGACCCACCTGCTGCACTCCGGACCCTCCACGGTCATTACACGGAGATGTTGCTACAATAATCCAGCAGTCTCAACAAGCTTTCCAACAACAAATGCTTCAAACGGCAAGCATTTATGCCCGCCATCCGACAGGTTGGATTTTTCTCAGCAGGTCAACCTCCGGTACTCACTCCTGAGACCCACTGTGTTGTCGGAGCAGGACCACAAGTGGGTACACTCAACCCCACCATTCGGTATTCCTCGGATGGGATGCCTCATCCATACCCCTACTATCCTGTCTATGCTCCTAACTTCCCGGTGACGAGTAATACATCAAGGGTAGTGGAGTCGTTCAAGAGGAACTTACCACCGGTATTCTCTAAGGTGGGGAGTGACCCTCTAGAACCGGATCAATGGATCCAAGAATTGGAGAAGATATTTGAGGTGCTTGAGTGTACGGATGCCCAAAAGCTCATTTGTCTTGGGTTACAACTCAAGAAAGAGGCAAATTCTTGGTGGCAAGTTTCCCAAGCCTATATTGATGGTGCTCATCCGAACCTACTTGGGAGCGTTTAAGGAATTTGTTCTTGGATAACCATTATCCATGCGATTTGAGATCGGAAGGAGGCGAGTTCATGGCCTTAACTCAAGGAGGTAAAAGCGTCCTTGAATATCAAGCAACAATTGAAAGTTTGTTCCATTTTGCCCCAAGGCATATCGAACAGTTTGAAGAGAAGCGACAAGGTTCCTAAAAGGCCTAAAAGCATCGATTAGTCATGCTTGAAGTCTTGGATTTGACCGAATATGGCGGATTATACGAAGGCCAAAACAATGGAAGATAAGCAAAGGGTGAAATCCTCACTCGGATATGGAAGAGAACAAATCCATTCCGATCGGAAATTCCTCCAAAGCATACCGTGGATCATACGATTCGGGCCTATGTAAGGCAGCCCTATAGGCCACTGGCTACCCTTCTAGGCGTTGGTGGTTGGGTTCTACTTCCTTTCGCCCGAACACTAGTGTGGCACCTCAGACTTCAAGACCACCTCGACCCCATCTGCGGGGGTCAAGTGCGAGGGCCCGCTCCATCCCGACGTCTCAGATTCGTTGTTTCAACTGCCATTCCTATGGGCATTATGCGAAAGACTGTCGGGCCCGACCAACCTTACCCTCCAGTCAGCCCTCTGCGTACCGACCTCCCTTACCTCGACGGTCAACGCGAGAAGGATGTATGCCCTATCGGCCGAGGAAGTGAGGCTAATCTGAAGTTTGGCAGTACATTTTAAGTTTAAGAAGTTCATTATGATTAATATTGATGACTCTGAAATTAATATACATTGTTATATTAGGTATCCTACCCATATCAGGCATACCGACCTATGTTTTATTTGATTGGAGCTACTCATTCATTCGCATCTAAGAGATTTGTAGGGAAACTTGGGATGTCACCCGAATCCTAGACCATGGAATGATTGTTAGTATGCCTCTTGGTAAAATTGCCTGATTGAAGGAAGGGTATGGACCGTGCGGTGGAGATTAGTGGGAAGAACTTTGATGCACAACTCATTAAATTCAATATGCAGAATTTTGATGTTATATTGGGTATGGATTGGTTGTCGGCTCATCGAGCTAATGTGA
>JAJSZK010000231.1:0-14449 GCA_022985045.1 Macadamia tetraphylla | reverse complement strand
CGATATAATCAGTAATTCCGCCCATAATGCACTATCCGATTTAACCGATAGACCCCCGAGCTGCCTCAAATTTTGTGATACCTATTTTCAATGGATATGATGGTACCACGACCCCTATGATCATCTCAAAACATACCGCCATGAAGGTTCATGGTAGGTCGATGCCCTCCCGCTTAGCCTTTATAGCCTCATTAAAAGGAGAAGCGGGGTATGGATGTTGAACTTTTTACCACGGTCCATCCGCAACTATGAAGACTCGACAAGAGCGCTTCACATGTTTCCAAGCAAGTATGAAGGTAAAAAAACTACACAAAACATGATGAACATGAGGCGGAAGAGAGACTATAAGAGATTTCCCTTTCCCCCGATTCACCAAGGTGACACTGAGGAAAAAACCCCACCGGGAGGGCGATAGACATTGTGCAACGGGTAATACCCCCCATTCTGCCCGGGCCTCGCCCTTGACTTGCCTTTAAACAATGCCCGGGTTAAGACGATGCAATCAATACGCTAATATGGAGGAAGTCCTACCCCCAGAGGGATAGCCGATGGGTGATCACCGAGAAGGAGAAGAAAAGGACTCGAGGCTAGGGACGTTTCCCCCGTGAGTCAAGAAGAATAGAACGACGACCGCTGACACTAATAATGTAATACCCTACTTAAACCCGATCCGATTATAGGGTTGACTCGGTTTAACCAGCAGGACCCGAACCGAGAGGATTAACGGGGTTCCTTATAGACCATGATGGCAAGGGTGACTTGAACACCCCTGGCCCAACAAGTCTCGAGCCAACAGAAGAGACGAGGGCCCCCAAAACCCGGGTACATGCACCTATCACAAGGCCATGTACGGATAAAGGGTATGTAGTCAGATATTTAAAGGCGAAACGATATTACATCGTATCCCAAAGAGTGAGATTCGTCCCAGGGAAATTTTCGTTAAAATCCCACTTGTTGATCGTTTTAGCCGGGGAGGGATCACGGGGGCGATCCACCCCCCCCGAGTGACCCACCCATGTGATTACTTAGTTATTTTAGGAAGTATAAATAGTATTTATGTTTTCATTTTTTTTTCTTTTCTCATTTATGACACCCTTTTTCGTTGGTGAGAAGAGTAAAGAGGAGAGAGAAAAGAAGGAAAGAAGAAGAGAAGAGAAGGAAGAGGAAGAAGAGATGGATTTCAAAAAGCCGAGGCTTGATCTTCCCATTCCAACCCCGGGAAAAGTGATCTCCAATGCTAGATCTACGGGTTTGAGGTGAGCAAGTCGGGTTCCTTTAAACCAATACCCAAGGGAAAAAATTGATTTGGGTAGGGTTTCTTGAGGTATTGTAAACCCCCTTGAGATGATGAATCTAAGGTTTAATAGATGATCTATGTGTTGATTTTGAAGGATTTGAAGAAGTGTTTATAAGGTTGGAGAAGCATTGTTGATTTGAAGTGATTTTGGGTTTTTGAAGGAGTTCTTGAGCAAAAAAGGGATGATGGCTTTCCATTCCTTAAATCTAACCTAGATCTAGGTTAAAACCCCCTTTTATGAGACCTTGAATGTGGGAGAATGGGTTTGAAGACCCTATTTGATTCCCCAAAGGTTGGGAAATTTTTTTGGTAAAAATGGATTTTCCCTCCAAGACCGGGGCCTTTTGGGCCCTCCTGTGGACACTGGCCGAGGGGGGGACCTGGGCCCCAAACCCGGGGCGGCCGACGGTGGGCCCCCCCGCCCGCCGATTTCGAGACCCTCAGCCCAACCGGGGCTGACCAAGGTCGCAGTGGGGCCGACCTACCCCCCCGATCAGAGTCAGACCGGTGGGCCCGCCCGGGTGGAAGGGGGCAGTTCCCACCCGAGAGACCCCAACGTGATTTTTATTCCGTTTTGACCCAAAACGGATATGCACCTTCGTTTAGGATTCTAAACATGATTTTGTCATTGATCTTGTTAATTTGATTTAAATTGGCAAACCCCCACTCATGATAGGTTCCCCAAATCTTACACTTCTGGGACCGGATCTCACCTGCATCGAGCGTGAGCCCTTTGTACCCCTTGTAAGTGGGGGGAGGACGTTTTGGGCCCTTTTTTCAAGGTATTATTTGGCATTCATTTAATCGTATCTAGTTGTAGGCACCATGGACCTCCACCCCCGCGGGGATAATGTAGCGCGTAAGGCGCACACTCTAGGGTTCGACCTAATGAGATGAGATAGTATCCCCCGTATCAAATGCCAAGGGGGGGTACACGTTAGGGGAAAAGGGAGTCCCACTAGAAAAGGGTCTAGGACCCATAAATGTCTCCCCAATCAAGGAGAGAGACTAATGACTTCGATGGATAAGGTCGGTTTGCACCAAGATTCCGGGGAAATGTCAAGTGATTTTAGGGGAAAGGGGTTAGGGACTCCCGCCCCAAGGCCGGTCTCTTTTTGTTTGACCAAAGTTTGTTTGTACCCTACTAACTAGTCCTAAATCTAGGTCACCAAAACCCCAAACTAGGTATCTAAGCATGACATGTGAAACCCTAAACCAAATGTCTAAATTATGCTAGCTAGGTTATGATGCAAATAATGAAATGATTACACTAATTAAATAAGCCTAAATGATTTAATTAATGTATTATGAGTCTTAGATTAAGCTAATGAAATAAGCCAAACCCAGGATTAGTTTAGCAACATGAAACCCTAAATTAAACTAATTCGATTAATTGAGCCTAACCTAGATGGATGATTAATGAATTTATGAAACCTTTAAAATTTAATCGCTAAAAAGGTTAATCCTAATCCTTAGTAATTTGTGAAATAAATTATTGCAATCCTACTTAATCTAATTGGTAAAAATATTTTAAATTAAATGGGGCCTAATTAAATTAGAAAAGTTAAAGGGGCTAATTACATTAAATGAATGCTTTTTTACTAATCTACCTAATCTAGTATAGGAGGATTAAACTAAATCTAAGGTTTAATTAAATTAATTATGAAACCTAATTGGACAATTATGTCTATTTTTAAGCTAATCCTAAGATGAGTTAAACATTTTCAAACCCTATTTAATCTAATGAGAAGAGAATAACTAATTAATCTAGTTAATTATCCTACATTAAATAACTAATTAGTTGATTGATTAAAATAAACAAATCACTAGAGGGGAAAAGATTGGTAATTACACAAGTTTAATAAATTGAATTGAATGAAGAAATCAAATGCAATGATTTAAAAAGCTAAATTAACAAATCACAATTAAATAAACAATTTGAAATGACTAATTACATTAACTAAGTTACTTTAATTAACCTAAATTAGTACTACACTAATCCCAAAAGGAATGTTGGAGTACAAAAGATGGGAAAATAGTAGGAAAACCCAAATTCAATACGTTAATGCCAGTTTTTTGAGGGCCCCACGCCTGGTCCTAAACTAAACACGCCTAAAACCCCCATATTTATTAAGAGATAAAAGAAAAAAAAAGAAAATCATGTCAAAGATCCTTATCCGATGTTGGCAAAAGAAAAATAGATTCAAGTACGCCATCACCACGGATCTCAAACCCAACAAAGAAAAGAGAGCATAGTGATTTTTTCTTCTTGTATTTCCTATTATAAAATATATATACCTCCCTTTACTCTCCATAAACAATATGAGATTAAACATTCCACCCGTTTTAAACAAAAGCAATATCAAAATTTTTGGGCCCAAAAAAAAAAGGGAAGAAAATTTTTTGAAACTCATTTAATACAACTCCACAAATCAAATATTAAGTACTTCACAAAAAGGAAAAGGGGGAGCTTCAAAGAGATCACTAATCAAATGGTTAAGTACTTCACATAATGTATCACTAATCAAAGGGGGAGCTTAAAAGAGATTGTTCCACTGGGGAGAGCCAGATCTCTCAACATATTGGGGATCTATCAATGGCACTTGCTTTTGTACTCAAAATGGTGGAAAACTCGAGACAATTGACATCTTCAGCAACCCGATTTTGGGGTTTCCCAACATAGGGAGATCTGGTTTTTGGCAAATGGACAGAGAAAGGGGGGAAAAAAAAGAAAGAAGAGAAGAAGAAGAAAAGAAGAAGAAGATGCCAGAAAAAAGAAAAGTAAAAGAAGAAAAAGGGAGAAAAAAAAAAAGGGGAAAAAAAAGCAAAAAAGAAGAAGGAGAAAAAAAAAAGGGAAACGATTGGGTTTAAAAGGGAAAGGAAAGGAGAAAAAAAAAAAGAAGAAGAGGAAGAAGAAAGGAGAAGGCAGTTTGGTTAGGAAAAAAAGAGAAGAAGAAGAAGAAGAAAAGAAGAAGGAGGTGGCCCTACCGAGAAGAAAAAAAAAAGAAGAAGAAGAAGAAAAAAAGAAGAAAAGGAAAGGGGTCAAGCCAAAGAAAAAGGGGGAAAAGGAAAGAAGAAGAAGAAGAAAAGAAGAAGGAAAAGAAAGGAGAGGTAAAGTTCGCTATAGGAAAAGAAGAAATAAAGGAAGAAAAGAGGGGGAGGAAATCGTTTGAGATCCTAATCTAAGGGTCTAGATTAAAAGAACAAAAAACAATTTAAAAAGACTAAACCAAATCAAATCTACATGTTAAATAAAAAACAATTAAACTTAATTAATCTAAAAAATCAATTACCTAACAATTACCTAAATACCTTTAATTGGATCGAAATAAACCAAACCGAGACTAATTAAACATAATTAACCTAAACAAATCAATTATTAATAAATTAAAAATTTAAATTTTATTTAAATTTTTCTAAACCGCAATTAGAAGAAAAAAATTTTTTAATGGAGATAACCCGTGCTTCCCAACCGAACCGAATCACTAAGTCTCCTACCAAGGAAGGATTACACATTTAAATTTTTATTTGAAAATTATTTATTTAGGGGGGAATTAGCAAAACCTTCATCCATTTTCCCTTCTCAAAAATTTTCAATTTTTCCCCCTTTTGAAAGGGAAGGGCTATTCTTATGGGGGTTTTGGGAATTCCCAAAATTTTGTATAAAAAAAGAAATTGCCCCAAAAGGCTTGCTTTTGAAAAATTTCCATGGCCCCTTTTTGATTGCTCGAATGGAATCGAACCCAATTTTGGAGTCAACTGGGGTCATATCTTTCAAACCGCTTGTCGAATTTGATAATATGTTTAAAAGCTCTCCGAGCACTATCCAATGAGGGAGCCCAAGTAGTCTCGATCGAACCTTACAAAATATGCATAAAGTAGGGACCCGGATCATATAATGAAAGAGAGAATCAAGGCCGACAAGATAGTTCTGATCAAAGTGTAATGTCCGATTTGAGGAGACAAACAACAATAATCCACAACATCAAATCCTAATTTTGAAAACATTTTCTCTTGAAAGTTTATGGGAAAATTTTTTCACTACTCTAAGTTTGAAAATTCTCCAAGTATAAAATGTCCAACATGTAATCCTTCATATTAATCATTGGGGCAAAATTGGTTTCACAGATTCCCCTCTTTGACCGAGCCCCGGTAATAAAAGGCAAAGAAAAGAACACACCATTTGTCACCAAGAGCAATGTACCGACATCCGCTCAAGGAGGGGGAGGTGCAAGTGCAAATGCAAACGAGAGATAAGACCAAAGATAGGAAATGTCGATCGATAACACATGTAAAAATGGTGTGGGTGCTACCGTGATATAAAGCCTATCATAGTTTATCAATACGTAAAACCTAGACTAAGGATGCACATGCAATATGTCATTCTTAGTGTAAAGAACCAAGTAGACAATGAACAAATGAAAGAGTACAAATGAAATTTTCCCAGTATAAATAACCAAACACACCATCAATGTATGAGACACAAATTTAAATGCAATTGACGCCACCGTATAAAAAACCCAAAGCCCTAATGCGAGTATGGAAAAGAGTGTAAATACAATCAACCGTTAGGTGTAAATAACTAAACGGATTAATGTATGTAGGGGAAAACAAAATTAGCCAATATTGGTATAAAGAACCAAGTAGACTATGAATGCAAGTATGATAAAAGAAGTGTAAATGCAATCACCCTTTTATAAAGAACCAAGCCCCATAAGTGCAAATATAACAATGGTAAATGAATGGTCAAACACAAGGGGAACTAGGTTTGCCCTTGGGGGAGTAACCACCAGATGCAACTTTCAATCTCAACAATGGACTTAAGATAGAAATGACATTCAGATAAACAATCGCTGCACCCCACTTCAAAACAACTAGACTTAAATGGAGGTAATTTGTAAATAAACCGATCCAATCTTTTAAATAACCGGACTATGAGGTGAGATTGACATTATGTAAATAACCGTCCCCTCTTCGTAAAAAACAATAAATGGAATTGGCAATTTTAAAGAACCATTGAACCCAAACTTGTTTAAACAACACTAACAAGCCGACATTTGGGAAATAATCGGGCTTGAAATGGAATTGGCCATGGGTAAAGAACCATTGAACCAATTCTGGGGAAAAACCGACTTGAAATGGGAAAAGGCCATGGTGTAAAGAACCATTGAACCAATCTTCGTAAATAACCGACTTGAAATGGAATTGGCAATGGGGTAAAGAACCATCCAACCAATTCTTTTAAATAACCGGGCTTGAAATGGAAATTGGTGTAAATAACCCTCAGTCCCATCTTCTGTAAATAACTGATTTGAAATGGAATTGGCAATGGTGTAAAGAACCATTGAACCAATCTTCGTATAAATAACCGGGCTTGAAATGGAGCCCAAATTTGGTGTAAATAACCGTCGTGCCCAATCTTCTGTAAATAACCGACTTGAAATGGAATTGGTCATGGTGTAAAGAACCATTGAACCCATCTTCATGAGCTGATGCATTTGAGGTTTAATACCGAAAAATCTTAAATGTTCAACATTTTAATCATGAGATGTAATGATACCCAATTAAATTTAAACAAACATAAACCCCGAGTTAGACAAAGGATTAGTATGCAAATCCTAACACTATGCTCACGAGAGAGTGTAAATGACCACCACTATAAAAGGAGGAGAAGTTTTAATTGGAAAATGACAAAGAAGGATTTTCCAAACAAATTTTACCATGAGAACGGTAAAACAAGGGAGGTAACCCATCAATGAGTGTTGCCCCATCGTGACATCTCCATTTTGCTCGCCTAAACTCAAATAAATCGCCTAATATGCATTACTTGCATGTATCTCAACTTATGGCAATATAGCCTGATGTCTTCAATTGTAATGGCTTCCCGTGTTCACCAAATCTTTATCTCATGGTGAACATCCTCAACATGTTGATCCTTCTTTTCCCTTTTGAGTGCACCTTTTTGATGTGGCCCGATTTTATGAGCGGAATAGTAGTAACTTTTTTTGCTTCTCAAGACTTGAGGGTGGCCCCTTTAAAATACCCAAAACATCATGTCTATGGCCCAAGCTCTAAGAAATAAGTAGTAAGCCAATCAAATAATATGAAAAGGATGCACCCAATGGTTCTACCAAGTGTAGAGTTGGGAGCTATTACATGGAATGACGAGCTCACTAGAGAAATCACGCCAACTAATGAGGCTTAGAAGAAAGGACAAAGTGGTGAAACTTTGGGAATCCATCAAAAAAGGGGACGGGAGAAAGAGTTCGAGTCTAAGGCCATCTCCCGATGATAAAAGTAGAATGATCAAATCGCTTCAAAATAGGAACCCAAGAAAGGACATTCATGTGAACGCCCAAACAAAACAAGGTAGTATGGTGATTGAGGTGATAGACCGAGCTTGAAATTGACTTCTCAAGTGCCACGATCCCGAGTAAATCAGAATCTTTGGGACGAGTTCCCCCCAGATGATGTATTGGTTGTAAAGCTTTGATAATTAAGTTCCATCAAAACCCTGGGGGTTATGAGCCCCCTTTAGCCTAGGAGGACTTGTTGGGTTATAATGGGGCTTAGGATTTGGTTCCAAATGAGGGAAAAAGCTCAAATATGCCCCTGTGGTCTAACTAGAATCTTGTAATTTTTGCCTTTATTGCCTTTTTTTCTTTTCCTTAAATTTTTTGTGAGCAATTTTCTCTTGCCCTCCCCTAGGTTTTGGGATTTTTTGGATTAGAGCTTTCTTTCTTTTCCTCCCTTTTTTTTTTTTTTTTTTTTTGAATTTGGGGCTTTTATCTTCTTGTCATTGAATTTTGAAATGGAAAATTTTTTTCCCAACATTGGCAATATCAAGCCTGACAAAAATGTCTTCTAATCGACCCCAGGCTAGTAGGAAAATATGTGAAGGGTACCTTGGTAATGGGATATGGGTAGACCATAATGGGCTTTCCAAAGGATAGGCTTAGGCCCAAAAGGATAACTAGCGGATTTAAACTTGTCGATTTTTCCGATAACTAGGCCAAGGATGGCCCCTTAATAGGCTTAATGAGGGAAAAATTCTTTTAAACTCCTTACTCTAAAAGGGGTTTAAAATGTGGAGAGCTCAAGACCTCTTATTACCAAGGCTCGCACCAAAATGAATAAATGACGATGGGCTTTTTTTTTTTGTTTTTTTCCTTTTTCTATATTTGATTTTTTTCTTTGATTTTCCGTTTTGAAGAAAATAATAGACCCAAAGATTCATCATCAAGAGATGGAAAGGGGGAGGAGAACAAACAAAATACTCAAAATAAACTATTTCATTAAAAATCAAACGATTACACCATGTGGAAACTTGATTGGATTGACACAACATCAAAATTAAAAAGATAAAACTTAAAAAACCAAAGGGAAAAAAAAAGGAAAAAAAACTAGAAAAAACCAAAAAACAACCCCATGACCCCCCTCCTTTTTTTTATAACAAAAAGACAAAATTTCATACCAAAAACCCCCTTGCCCCCTTTTAAAATCTCGTTCCCAATAAAAAAGACAAAAATTTTTTTATAAACCCCTCCCCTTAAAGGCTCCCCTTTTAATTCTTGAAATGGGGTACCATCTCAAGAGCCTCGATGCTTCGATTGATACTTCATAAACTCCCTTCAACTGCCTTGACCCTTTTTGTGCTTTGCCCCATTCCACCACATGAACATCCCCCGGGATAGACCGACGCCTAATAAAGATGGTGGGGTCAAATTCTTTCAAATCCTCACTAAGAGCATTGAGTGATTGGTGATTTGGAAGAGGATTTGTGGTTACATTGGGTGTTTAGGTCGGAGCTCAAACTTTTAGCATCATAAAGGTCTCAGATAGCATGTTTCAAATTAAAACATCCGTGGTATGTCCTTCTTGGCAATGATAGTGGAATAGGCCCGGGATTATACCAACGTGGCTTTGTTTAATATTGGGTTGGGATCAGAAATCAACCCCCTTCGCTAACCCAAAAATCAACTCGTGGATGCACCCAAATTGGCAACCCCTCTTAGGTCGAGGGGAGGAGCGCCTTGCTCTAGTGTGAACGGAGCTACCATTGTGGAGGATGTTGGTGCCAGAAGGGAGAGTAGGCATTATGGCATTGACCCGAGCTTTTCTTAGGAGGTCTTCTCCCATCACTCCCCCAACCGATCCACTTTGGGAGTTCCTCTTGAAAGATGGCATCTCGACTTGTTGTGCCGCAACTATCAAACCATCGGTTGAGGATGGGGAGAGAAAACAAAACTTTCGGTATGGGTCTCAGAGTCCTCTACTATCATTCCACTTTCTCTCTCATTGGGCCTATCCCACATCCGACCCCTTTGTCCCAAACCTTTTCAAATAGCTAGTGAACCCTTCACCGCCGCTTGCTTTGTTGTTTCCAACTCCCCCCGGTCAATTCTATCTTAATTATAGGAGTTTTAAAACGCTTCATCATGTCATCCCAAGTGGGGTTAAAGAAGAATCTAGTGCCATTAGCCAATGGTGAGCAGACCACAAGGAAAATTAAAGGGCCCGCCCAGCTGCTCATCCGTGAAGCCTCGCCTCCCTTAACGCCAAAAAAAGATCTTAAGTGAGTACGGGATCACCCTACCATCAAACTTTTCAGGGTCCTTTTAAAATTTTTTCCCGGCAACCTAACATGAGGAAAGAAACACAACCCTTCAGATCAATGATTTGATCTTCAACACCTTTAAGGTTCCCGATCAAGTTTTAAATAACCGATTTATCCTTCAACTCTTGGTTCTCAAGACTTTAGACTTTCCCATGGGGTGGCTATTGTCAATCACAACATCATCCTCAACACCTAACACATTGAGGTGAGGAACAACCCTAGACTATGGAGACGGCCCGTTGGTCCGAATTCCGGCCAGCACCCCCAAACCCCGAGCTTGCATCATCGCAGCTTAAGTTTGCTAACATCTCCTCAATCTTAGTGACAGGGGCCTCCATGGAGTGGGGATTTGGGTGAAATGTTATCTTGACTCATGGTTCTGTACTTTGGGGGAAAGGGAAAAACTTCTAATGAGGGTTCCCTGAAAGCCTCACTAGTCTAATTGAATCAGACCTTCCCCCCACAAGGGTAGGGAATGGCTTCCGACGAGAAATGGTGCCTCAATTGGGTAGAATATGATGAAAAGTGAAACTTGGGTTACACCCTTTTTGGTACCGGGAAAAAGGACAAAAGAAAGGATGAGATGGTAAAAGTACATTCTCCCACGTGAGCATAACTAGGGTCAAAGCATACACAAACAAGGACAACTAGACTAAAAAGAGTCACTCAAAAGAGAGTGGCATCAACTTAGCGGTAAACCAAAGGAAGTGCCCCTTTTAAGAGACTCTCAATTGATAGATCAAACAAGGTGGTTCGTAAGAACTTCCATATAGGCGGATCTACATCGAATCAATCATCGAAAAAACCGTGGACGAATTTGGGTCCACCATTAACATCGAGATAAGTGTGTTACCGGGTTTAGACCTATACCACATCGGATTTGGTGTTAGAAAAGCCACGGTACCAATCATACTGCGCTTGTAAGAATCAACAACCGGTAGTTATAAACACTAGCACCTTTAATGTTAATGATAAATCCAATCCTTCCGCTGGTGAATGGTAGATTGAGACGGGTAAAATGACTACAAGGGTTCTAACATGAACAACAAACAATATTACATTAGTTGTGTTGATCCTAGTCATTGGTTCTATGTCCAAGTACATGATGCATGTTGGTAGGAGGACCGAAGGCTCCCTTTGACAAGACCGAGATATCTATCACCCGATACAGGGAATGAATCGGGGCGTGGTCCCTTTGATATACCAATAGGGAATAGTCGAATATCGAATCAGTGTTAACCGATTGCTCTTTGGGCACACCTAAATGTGGGGATCCCTCAACCGCAAGGTAACACCCCGATAAGTTCAGATTCCAAACCTAAATGGTAGGATAAAGGGGGTGTGATGTAACGGGGCCCAAACATATGTGGGCCCCGCCACAACCACGGGGTGAATATAAGGCATGCGGCTCAATGCAAGAAGTGTAAAGTGATAAAAAGGGAAAATAACATGTCAATATACAACAATAAGGTACAAACAAACTATACAAACAATGGTCAATCAAGAGTCGACATCCCCCAAAAGGGGTCGCCATCGAGGCACCATGGACCTCCACCCCAAGGGATACGGCGAAAGGGCAACCTAGGTTCACCCAAAGAGATGAGAAATATCCCCCGCATCAAATGCCAAGGGGGGGTACACCCATGGGTAAAAGGGAGTCGCCACTTTGAAAAGGGGCTAGGGCCCCTAAATGTCTCCCCAATCAAGGGAGAGAGACTAATGACTCGATGGATAAGCGGTTTGCACCAAGATTCCAAATGTCAAGGGCGGGTCGGGAAGGTGTTAGGCACCGCCCCACCCAAAGGGCCTCTCTTTTTTTTTGACCAAAGTTTGTTTGTACCCTACTAACTAGTCCTAAATCTAGGTTTAAAAAACCCCAAACTAGGTATCTAAGCATGACATGTGAAAAACCCCAAACCAAATGTCTAAATTATGCTAGCTAGGGTTATGATGCAAATAATGAAATGATTACACTAATTAAATAAGCCTAAATGATTTAATTAATGTATTATGAGTCTTAGATTAAGCTAATGAAATAAGCCTAAACCTAGGATTAGTTTAGCAACTTATGAAACCCTAAATTAAACTAATTCATTAATTGAGCCTAACCTAGATGGATGATTAATAAATTTTTGAAATCCTAAATTGAATCATTAAAATGGTTAATCCTAATCCTTAGTAATTTGTGAAATAAATTATTGCAATCCTACTTAATCTAATTGGTAAAATTTTTTTAAATTAAATGGGGCCTAATTAAATTAGAAAAGTTAAATGGGCTAATTACATTAAATGAATGCATTTTTACTAATCTACCTAATCTAGTATGGGAGGATTAAACTAAATCTAAGGTTTAATTAAATTAATTATGAAACCTAATTGGACTAATTATGTCTATTTTAAGCTAATCCTAAGATGAGTTAAACATTTTAAAAACCCTATTTAATCTAATGAGAAGAGAATTTTTTAACTAATTAATCTAGTTAATTATCCTACATTAAATAACTAATTAGTTGATTGATTAAAATAAACAAATCACTAGAGGAAAAAGATTGGAAATTACACAAGTTTAATAAATTGAATTGAATGAAGAAATCAAATGCAATGATTTAAAAGCTAAATTAACAAATCACAATTAAATAAACAAATTGAAATGACTAATTACATTAACTAAGTTACTTTTAAATTTAACTAAATTAGTACTACACTAATGCCGAATGTTGGGGTACAAAAGATAGGAAATAGTAGGAAAAACCCCAAAATTTTAATACGCACCTAATGCTACGAGGGGTTTTAGGGGCCAAAAACCCGCCCAAAATAAACACGCCTAAACTACGCCCCCTATATTATTAAAAGAAAAAAAAAAAGAAAAAGAAAATCATGTCAAAGATCCTTATCCGATGTTGGCAAAAAAAAATAGATTGACGGTCATCACCACGGGTCTCAAACCCAACAAAGAAAAGAGAGTATAGTTTTTCTTCTTGTATTTCCTTTTTAAAATATATATACCTTTTTCTCTCTTCCATAAACAATATGAGATTAAACATTCCTATGCTCGCTTTAAACAAAAAGCAATATCAAGCATCAATGGTTCACCTTTTGGGCAATAAAAACAAGGGAAGTTAAATGGTGTTTTTAAACTCATTTAATACAACTCCACAAATCAAATATTAAGTACTTACATAACAGACAAAGAGGGAGCTTAAAAGAGATCACTAATCAAATGGTTAAGTATTTACATAAATCACTAATCAAAGAGGGGGCTTCAAAGAGATTGTTCCACTGGGGAGCCAGGATCTCTCAACATATTGGGGGTCTATCAATGGCACTTGCTTTTGTACTAAAAAGGTGGACACCGAGACAAATTTACATCTTCAGCAACCCATGTTGGGTTTTGCAACATATTGGGAGATCTGTGGATTTTGTGCAAATGGAAGAGCAAGAGGTGGGAAAGGAAAAAAGAAGAAAGAAGAAGAAGAAGAAAAAAAGAAGAAGATGCAAAAAAGGGAAAAGAAAAGTAAAAGAAGAAGAAGGAGAAGAGAAGGCAAAAGGGAAAAAAGAAAAGAAAAAAAAAGAAGAAGAAGAAAGGTGCACGATTCGGGTTTTAAAAAGGAAGGAGAAAAGAAAAAGAAGAAGAGGAAGAAGAAAGGGGAAGGGGTTTGGTTAGGAAGAAAAAAGAAGAAAGGGAAAAAGAAGAAGAAAAAAAGAAGGAGGGCAGTTTCCGGGAGAAGAAAAAGAAAAGAAAGAAGAAGAAGAAGAAAAGAAGAAGATGATGAAAAAGGGGGGCGGTTGGTGCCGAAAGCATTAAGGGGGGAAGAAAAAAGAAGAAGAAGAAAAGAAGAAGGAGAAGGAAAGGGGTTAAAAGGGGGGTCGCTTATAGGAAAAAAGAAATAAAGGAAGAAAAGATGGGGAGGAAATCGGGGTTGAGATCCTAATCTAAGGGTCTAGATTAAAAGAACAAAAAAAAATTTAAAAAGACTAAACCAAATCAAATCTACATGTTAAATAAAAAAAAATTAAACTTAATTAATTAAAAATCAATTACCTAACAATTACCTAAATACCTTTAATTGGACCGAAAAAAACCAACCGAGACTAATTAAACATAATTAACCTAAACAAATCAATTATTAATAAATTAAGAATTAATTTATCAAATTAGATAAGCTAGTTCTAAACGCAATTAGAAGAAGAAAATACCTTCGGGTTTAATCAAGAAACAAGGAGATAACCTTTTGCTTCAAGGAAAAACCCAACCGAACCAATCACTAAGTCTCCCTCAAGGAAGGATTACATTTAAATTTTATACTTTGAGAGATTATTTATTTAAAAGGGAATTAAAAAAACCCTTTATGGGGGCCAAATTTCCCTTTTCTCAAAATTTTCTCAATTTTCTCCTCCTCTGGAAGAGGGGAAAGGGGTATTCTTATACTTGGGGCTTGGGACAATTTCTCAAATTCCGATGTGGGACTAAAAAGTAGAGAGAATTGTCCCAAAAGGCTTGCTTTTGGACAAGGGGGTTTGGGGCCCCCGTGGCA
>JAJSZK010000230.1:0-13833 GCA_022985045.1 Macadamia tetraphylla | reverse complement strand
CTTTGGGGATTCAAATGGAGCTTTTCTAAACCCATTCTTCACACATTTAAGGTCTTATAGGATGGTTCTAACCTAGATCTAGGTTAGATTTAAGGGGGGGGAAGCCATTTTTTTTTGCTCAAAAACCCCCTTTTTAAAAACCTCAAAATCACTTCAAATCCACAATGCTTCTCTAACCTTGTAAATACTTCTTCAATCCTTCAAGATCAACACATAAATCATCCATTAAACCTTATATTCATCATTTCAAAGGGATTTTAAAGATCTTGAGAAACCCTACCCAAATAAAGGGGTTTTTTTTTTGGGGGTATGGTGAAAATTTAAGGAACCCAACCCTTCACCTCTAAACGTAGATCTAGTGTTGGAGATCCCCCCCGACGTGGGAATGGGAAGATCATGTCGCCGCTAACATCCATCTCTTCTTCCTCTTCCTTTTTCTCCTCTTTTCCTTTCTTTTTTTTTCCCCTTTTTTTCTTCTCACCAACCCCCAAGTGTCATAAATGAGGAAGAAAAGAAAATAAATGCTATATATAAAAAACTTTTTAAAAACACTAAGTAATTCACATGGTGGGTCCCCGTGGGTGGATGCGCCCACCGTCCCCCAGGGGGCCCCAAAAACTTGGGATTTTGACAATTGCCCTCAGGAATTCACCTGGCATACGATGTAATATACGTATGCACCTTAATATCCCTACATACCGCTTTATCCTTACATGGCCTTATGATAGGTGCATGTGAAAGTTTGGGGTTTTTCCCCTCCCTCTTCTAGAAGGGTTTTCATTTGGCCACCGTGTTTAAGGTCACCTTTGCCATCATAGTCCACAAGGAACCCGCCTAATTCTCTCCTTTGGGGGGCATGCATGGTTAAATCGGGTCAATCGGTAATCGACCGGTTTAAGAAGTGGGGGATTACAGTCCAATCACACCAAAAGAGCTATGCGGACAACAAAGAAAGACATTGAATTCCAAAAGGGGGGGAAGGTATTTAAGATTTTCCCACCAAGGGCTGACATAGGTTCCATAGGAAGGGCAAGTTAAGTCCAAGATATGTTGGCCGTTTTTAGATCTTAAACGGGTTGGCTTAGTAGCATATATGCTAGCCCTTTCCGCTTCATTCAATAGAGACCCATGGTTCACATCTAAATTCGAAGAGCCTCTAGTATGCCATGGGGACAAAGGTGAACCAGCACTACTTTCCATCCACAACCGATGGACAATAGAGGACCGCAAAATACCGGAAGATATGTTTAAAGCCCGTAATGGAAATGAGGAGAAGTTGGGAAGAAAACATACCTCTTATGGTTTTTTTTTATAATAATAACTATCAACCCAAAAAATGGAATGGCTCCATATGAGGCATTGTAGGGGGTTTTGGCGTAACCCCCTTTTATTGAGATGAGGGGGAGAAGGGCAAATTTTTTTGGGCCGATATGATACAAATACTATGTGATTAGGTTGATGTCATTCAAAAAAAAATTTAAAAAGGTCCAATCACGCCTAAAAGAGCTATGCGGACAACCGTAGGGAAGACATTGAATTCCAAAAGGGGAGAAGGTATTTCAAGATCTCCCCCCCCCAAAAGGGGGTTAAATAGGTTCCATAGGAAGGGCAAGTTAAGTCCAAGATCCCCTGGCCCGCTTGAGATCTTGAAAGGGGTTGGCTTAGTAGCATATATGCTAGCCCTTTTCATTCAGCATTGTTCAAAAACGTTCCACATTTCAATGTTCAAGTGGTATGTCAATGATCCATCACACCCGCTAGCTATGGAACTAGAGTACTTAGAGGCGATATGAGTTATAAAGAATAGCTCATCAAACCCCGGACCGTAAGATAAAGACCCTTTGCAACCGATTCATTGCTTTTGTAAATGTGAGATGGGCCAACCATTCACTTGAGGAAGCATGGGGGGAGAAAGAAGATGAAATCCAAGCAAAACCCCCTTATCTTTTTGATAACCGTAACAAAAATTTCGAGGATGAAATTTTAAAGAGGGGGGGCGATGTAGAGCCCCCCCTTTTTAAACCAGATTTATTGATCATTGGGGTTTGGGTTTGGTCTTGTAGGGCCCAAACTGGAAAGAGTCGATGTTAGTGCCCTATGGTACATGACTACAAGGGTGACATAAAAAAAGGGTGGTCGGACAAGATTGAGCTCGCATTTATGTGAGTGGGATGCCTAAAACCATGTCCTTGCACATATCACAAAGTCATGTATGAATAGAAAAGGTATGTTGTCATGTTGAATAATAAGAACTTAGTCCATAACACATGACGAGAGCGTAGATAGATGTTAAGATTCTATTTCCTCCAAAATACAGCAAGGTTTTTTGTTATTAAGGTGGGTTTCCCCGGGGGGGGCAAGACCCACCAAAGGTGACCCACCTATATAGGTAACGAGACCCCTAACATGCCCAACTTAGGTGAGCACGTATTTTGACCTCCTCATCAAAAGAGACCTCAGACACCCAATAATGTCGGCTATTTTGGCTAGTATCACAATTTGATACGTTTTTGGGTTTCCCTTTAAAAAGGCAAAACCAAAAAGGCCTTCAAAAAAAATTTATTAGCCAAGGTATAAATAGTATATATCCCCTTTTCTCTCTCCCATTTAGGGGTTTTAGCAAAGGTTGGTGAGAGGAGTAAAGAGGAGGGAGAAAAGAGGAAGAAGAAGGAAGGGGGGAGGAAGAAGGTTTTCCTTGGTTTTGTAGGGCAACTTCCCTTTTTTTCAAATGAAATAGTCCCCAAAAGGGTTTTGGGGGATTTACATTTTGGGGGTAAGCAACACCCTAAACCTTTGGGAAATTTTATAAAAAACCCTTTTTGTATGGTTAAATTAAAGGGATAATGGAACCTTGTCTGATTTTTTTTAAGATTTGAGGAAAGGGAAACAAAGTTTTTGGGGTTATTGGGGGACATTTCGATTTTGGGGAAAAGGGGATCTTAAGTTTTAGGTTTTTCGAAATAAGGTATATTTTTTTCCAAAACTTGATGATGACTTAGATCCATGGAATAATCAAGTAAATGAAGCTTAGAATGTATAGGACATGAAGGAAAACCCCTGGGTCTCTATGGGGGGAAATGAAGAAAGGAAGAAGAACAAAGAAAACCAAAGAAACAATAGTGCATAGCAATCGGTGGGTCATCGACTTCCCAGGGGCCCCCTGGGGCCCTTTCTCGAGTTTTGGGCCCTGAGGGGGAGAATGACGGAAAACCCACCCACCAAAAAACCCACCCCCACCAAGGTTTAGGCCCCCACATGAGTAGGAACGATGGGTACCAGATCCATCAAGAGATCCATTAATTCCCTTGGACTTATCGGGGACCTATGGGAACCGCACCTATCAAGATGACCCACCGCCTAGGAAATTTGAAAGTTCACCTACCCACCGTATGACCCACCTATTGTCCAAATGAGTCTGCTGGAACTCAAACTCTTTAATAACCTCCTTCATGCTATTATACGGTCATGACCATAACTTATGTCATTTAAAATTTCCCAAAAAAGGACGATTCTAAACTCCTATCTTTGTTAGGTTTTGAGACCCCGCCTTCTTTTCGGATCTTCCCCGGGATCGAATCCCAAAATTCTCCTACAAGAATAGGTGTTGGGGGAGGACTTGAACTTTTTTTTGGGAGCATTTTGGCATCTTATTCATTCATATATTATCATGACATTACAAAATTTTCTCATGCATATGCTTGATTTATGTTGTATGCATTTAGAGATGAACATGTTGTATCTTTATATTTCATGATTGTTCTTTGTTTTAATCTAAAAACATGGATTGTTAATGATGGATTATGATGATGTTTTGGGCCCTAATGTATGGGATTTCTAGAATAGATGCCATAGTTGGCTTGGAAACTAATGCATTATAACACCGTGGTTTGGGAAGTAAAACTATCCCCCCCCTATTATCTTATATAGGAGCATTTGGTTGGGGTTTCACATTCCTCATGCTATTTAAACCCCTTTCCCCAAAAGGGTTTATGTTTAGATTATCATTGGGGGAACCCCCAAAAAGGGGGCCCCCGGGGTTTTTAGAAGTTTTTTTTAGTTGATCATTAGGACAATTGGTAACTTTAGTGATATATTCAGGGGGCCCAAAGGGGGACGATTTTATTTTCTACTATGATTCGCCATGATTTATATTCTTGCGTGGTTCGGCGAATTTACTTTTTTTGAGTGCTCATGGATTGCCTTCTCCGACAACCCTATAGGTATATCCCGGGGGGGGAATAGTCTCAATCATAAAAAAACCCGGGGTTGTGAGTAGTATGAAACCTATGACCTTGTAATAATTGCCTAGGTAAAAAAAAGGGTTAAATGAATTTATGTATATACTATTGATGAGGCCAATACCCCTGCCCTAAAAGACGATTGAAGCTTGTTTGACCAAGACAGATGGCCACTGCCATCTCTTCCCTCGAAAACCCCCCGATCTCCCTCGCCGACCTACCACCTCGATCTCCCATCAAGTTAATCTCTTGCCACCTTGATCTCCTCGTGTCGATCTACCACCTTCCCCCAGCCGACTCTACCACCTCGGCCTCCCATTAGGGACTTGTCACCCTGGCTCCGTTAGGTTGACCTCGCCACCTCGGGTCTCTTGATGGGCCGACCCATCACCTCCCTTTGCACAATCAAGTAAGGTCCCAATTGTGCACACTTCCACTCCTACAAAAAAGGGGGGCATGCCCCCTAATTATAGGGGCAACACTCAATCCACTCACATCGCCAAAAGTGCCCCCCCTTTCCCCACGACTTGTGTCTTTAGGGTAAGAGAATAATATTCCCGAACCCCCCCCCGAATAAAATTTTTCCCCCGTAATCATAGAGCCATTCTCCAAGGCCCCCAAAAAAAGGGCCCTTCCACAAATGTCCCCTTCCCCATCGAAAACCTATAAATATCAAGGTAACCCTTTGAGATTTTAAATGTAACCGAAAATAGGGAAAAAAAGGTAGCTACGGCCAAAAAAGGAAAAAAAAGCCACTTTATTTTTTTATTTTTTTAATTTTAAAAAGTGAACCCATTAATGGTTGTGAAAAAATTTTCTTCTAATCCCCCAAAACATATGTATCAAAAAAAAATTTTTAAAACCAGGGGGCATCCAAGAATTTAAAGACGCAAGCCATGCAATTAAAATTAAATAAATAAATGGGGGGGAAAATAAAAAACCCCTTTTTAAAATTTTAAAAAAAAAAAAAAAAAGGGAAAAAAAATTTAAAAAAAAAATAAAGTAAAAGAAAGGGGAGAAAGCTAGAAAAAACTCAAAAGGGGGGGTTTTCCCCTTACTTTGCCCGAGGGAAGCATCATAATAGGGGAGATCGAACAAACCCCCTCTCAGACTGGGCCCATATTTAACACATACCCGGCACCACGGCCCCCACAATCATCTCCGATTACGCCTCAATGATAGTCTATGGAGATCAAACGTAACTCTACCAAGCCTTTGCAACTTCACCGAAGGGTGCTAACCGGTGTGGATGTTTAACTTGAGGCCCCGGCCCCATCCACAACTATGAAGAATTGACGGGGTTTTCCTCACTCATTTTCAAGCTAGCATGAAGGTATAAACCTCACAAAAGGATAAACATGAGAAAAAATCGGGAGACTATACAGATTTTCTTACTGATTTCCCCAAAACTTAAAATGAAGTAAAAATTTTTCCCAAAAGGGGTAGCATAAAGCTTGTTGTGTAATGGGATTACCTACCCAAAAGGGGGCCGTTTTTGCCTTGAACTTACCAAACACAATGCCCGAGCTACTAAGAAGGTGTAACCAATATGCCAACATGGAAGAGGTCCCCCCCCCAGGGATAGTCTTTTGAATGAGCTACCGTAAAAAAAAAGAGGCTAGAAAGGCCTAAGGATGACTCCCGTGAACCAAAGAAAATAGGACAGATGGGGGCGCTGAAAAAATAAACCCCCAATTGTATGAGCTCAACTGCTCATGGAAAATTTCCCTTTTGGACATCCAAGACTAGAAATACTTGGCCTAGACCAATGGTAGCTAAGCTAGAGAAGGGGAAACCCCCAACAGAAAAAACGCCGATACCACCAGGATCGTGGATACAACACTAAAGATTGAAGTCCTGAAAAAGGAGATTGATGAGCCTTTGGGTGGTACCTCAACAAGTACTTGAAGAAGAAGTATAATGGAAACTAGCCCAAGCCGAGGAGAGATGAGGCCAGCCAGTAGAAAACCCTGCCCCCCAAAAGGAGCCGGACGGACCGAAATCATTTTGATAACCAACCTATGGGTCCAGCCATATTGATTATCATGGGAGGCCCCAAAAATTTTTAATCAAGAAGAAAGGTCAAGGCTCATGGGGGGGCTGTGTGCATTATGAAAAACCCGCAAGACCCTCAAGGAAGATCCTCTTATCACATTCTCGTAGAGGGACCCGAAGAAAAAAAATTTGGGGCCTCACAATGATGTCGGCCATGACCCTTTTTGATGGTGGCAACCACCCTCCATAGGGCACTAGTAGACACGAGCATCCCAATTCCTATGTCCCATGAAGGCTTCATGAAAGGGGGCTTGGCACGATCCAAAGCCCCCCCGGGGCCCCTCAGACGATTCTTAGGTGCACTTATAGAGTAGAAAGGTAATTGACCTATCAAGAACCATCGATTAGGGTTTAAACGACCCCCACTATGGTCACATTCATGGTCGCCAAGGTACCCCAACCCATAATGCGATCCTTGGTGACCCCCTTAAGGGCCCCGGGGGAAGCAGCCCACTAAGTATATATAGGTCAAGTTCCACTAGCAAAGGAATTAGGGAATGCGGGGCCACTAAAAGGAATTTTTAGAATGTTATGCCAATTTTTAAAAATCTATAAAAAAAATATGTTCGCCTAGCATGTGGTGGAAATCATCGTTTGCCATGACAAAAGTCTTCAGACCGAAGTTGAGTTTCAGGGAAAAAAGCCCTCCCCGGGGCCCCATCGACGGGGGCCCAAACCAACAAGGACTATCCATTTTAAGCATTGTTGAGCTCCCAATGTCGCGATGAAATCATGAATTTCGAAAAACTCGATATCTTCGTGGAAGGCTTATGATATACTAGGCACCCCAAGGACATGGCTAAGAAACCCCCGACATTAATCCTAGCTTCAACCCTTTTTTTAATTTTAAAACTCGTGAATTTTTTCAATCGGGGGGAAAACAATTATTAATGAAGAAGTTGATAAGCTCCTAGTGGGGGGGTTTAAGGGGAGAAGAAAAAAACCCAAGGGGGTGGCTAATGTTGTTATGGTCCTAAAGTCCAACCGCCGGGGGTTTATGTATAGACACCGATTTTTAAAAACCCCCGTCCCAAGGACTACTATCCTTACCCAAGATCTTTCTTCATAGACTCAACAACATCCCCCCAAGATGTGACCTTCATAGATGCCCCCCCCTAAAAACCGATAATGATGAAAGTCAAGATGAGGAAAAAAATTTTTTTTTCCACCACTTAGGGTAATTTTTTACACTACAATGCCCTTTGGAAAAAAAAAATTGGTGCAACTTATCAAAGAATGGTCAACACTATGTTTTGAAGCCAGATCAAGAAAAATGGAAGTCCCCCAATGACATGTGGGGTCAAGAGTAAAAGGCACCAATCATGTGTTGGATCCGAGGGAACCCTTTTTATTTTTCCACAAAACTAGATGGGGTTTAAAACCCCACCAAGTGCAGATTCGAGTGACCTAAAAATTTTGGGCTTCCTAGTATCGCAAAGGGGAAAAAAACCCCTTTCCCAAAAATTTAAGCTATTCAAGAGTTTTCGCCGCCAAAAAAATCCAGAAGTCCGGTTGATGGGATCCCTTTTCCCCAAGGTTTTTTTCCCCCAAACCGGGGACAAGTGTCTTCCATTTTTCAAGTCAAAAAAAAGGGGGAAAAAAGGGCATTAGTAATTTCGCTAGATGGATGAATGTGAAGTGGCATTTGAGGAAGTCAACCGCCGACCAGGCCCCCCTACTAGGCAAACCCGAGCCAGAGAGGTGTTCCAATTATATCTCACTACATTTTTTGGGGGTCAAGTAGCGAAAATCCTCATAAGAGTAGAAAAAACCCCAAAAAACCCTGCCTACTACGTAAGTCATGTGTTCCTCGATTCAGACACGATACCCAAGGATTGAAAACTTGCATTGGCATTGGTCATAAAAATAGGAAACTAAGTCCTTACTTCTCACACACCATATATGTATCAAGGATCAGCATCGAGGAAGTCACTCCACAACCCTAATGTAGCAAGGTGGATGGTAAGTCGGGTAGTTGAGTTAAGCGAGAATAAAAAGAATTTTAACCTGGGAGTGCAATCAAAGGCTAGGTAATGGGGCGGACTTCTTGGTAGAGTGCATGTAGGTAGAGGAGGGATCAAAATGGAGATCGAGCTGAATAGGAAGTGGAAGTTTTTGTTGATGGGAAACAAAGACTAACGAGGAGTGATGCAGACTTATGTCACAGAGTCCGTGAGGCATTTGTAATACGATGCCCTCGATTTGTATTTCCCAGAATAAACAATGAAGGGGGTATGAAGCCCCGATAAAAAAAATTTTAAGGGGAAAGGCAAGAATGGCAGATGACCTAATTGTACATAGTTTTTTAACCGATTATGAACCAGCCTAATGGGCACTATAAGGCCAAGGAAGAGAGAATACTGGCACCAAGGAAGCTTGTCACCGATCACTAGTTTTAGTACATTTGAAATGGTGCAAGTTCCACGAGAAGAAAATACCGTAAGTGATGCCCTCTCCAAAGGGGCCCCCAAAAGGGGAACCAATGATCACAAGCTTAGTATACTTTGAGGTGCAAAAAAAGTCGACTTATGAATAAGAAGGTTTAAAAAATGACCCACAAGCACCCGAGCCAAGCCGGATGGATCCTATTACAGCCTACTTATGAGATGGGCCCCCTTTTAGAGTCAGAGGCAAGAGTAGTTAAGAGAAGAGCATCCAACTACACCCTCCAAGGAGGAGTACTGAAAAAAAGGGTAATTTTTTGGGGCCCCCTTGCTAAAGTGACTACACCAAGTCAATAAGAGACAAGAGGTCCATGAAGGAATTTAAAGACCAGGGGGGAGGAAGGGCACCGCCTACAAGGTATTACACCAAGAATTATATTGGCCCAAGATGAAAGAAGATGCAATGAAGTTCATCCGTGATGTTTTAAATGTCGTGTACCCCCGACACCGTATGTCCCGCCACGTAACTTAGCTCCATAATCTTCCCGATTCCATTCATAATGTGGGGAATGGATATCTTAGGACAGCTTTAAGAAAGGCAAGGGTGTTTTTAGTTCTTGATTGCTACCATATTTTTTTTTAAAATGGGTGGAAGTACTTTTTTAAAAGGATCACCAAAAGCAAAGGGGGGAAAAGTTCAGAAGAGAACGCCATATACCACTACTTGTCCCAAAAGTGCTAGTAACCCACAATGGATTACACCGACAATAGGAAATTCGGGCTTTTTTATAAAAATTTTGATATTTGAAACACAAAAAAAGACACCCTCACCAAACGGCCAGAAAAAAGGCCAACCATACACTCGATGGAATCAAGAAAAGTCGGGACGGAGAAGAAAATTTAGGCCGACTAACAAAAAAAAGGGGCCTGGGCTTATCGCATTCCCCTTTTAACCCTAAAAAGGGAAAACCCCCTTTTTGCTAGCATAGGGCCCCCAACCCTTACCCCCCGGGGAGACCCCCCAAAATTTTTTTTTCGACGACGGTATTTGATGAAAAAAAGGGGAATCTAGGTAGGACTTTAAGCAAACATCGACTTCATAGACATAGTTCGAGAAGAGGCATTAATATGAAATGAAGCCTATAAGAAAAAAAAAATCTAAAAAAAAAGGGGTTCGGCCATGAGGATTCCGGGGGGGACCTAGTACTCGGAAGGCAAAGGGCGCAAATTTAGAAGTGAAAGCATGCTAAGTGCAAACCGGGGTTCTTTATAGTTCCAAAGTGGTTCACCCCGCTTTTTTTCCACTTGCGACTTAGGGGGTACAACCATACCAAGGGGGGGGAAAGTCAAGAATCTCAAATTTTTTTTCAAGAGATCACATTGAAGTCCCACACGTTTGGGGGGTTAGTCTTATAGGTTTCATGCTTTCAAGCCCCTTTGTTTTGATATTGCATTATTCAATTTCATTCATAGAGTAGTTTTGACTCTATTTCAAGCAATGTATTTGTTATAAGTGCATGCCACCTAATAATAGACAAAGAAGTTCTCTCTCAAATGCTTGCCATTTTTTTTAAAAAATCGAGCCCTGATCGGGCGCTTACTAAGACCAAATCCAAGTTTGACATGTCGAAGACCTTAGCACCTAAGGTCCCAAGACCAGACCTAGCTCGACACCCCCGGTCCCGCCCATTGGCGCCACTAAGACAAAAAACCCGGTGGAATTTTGAAAGACTTTAGCATCTAAGGCGTTTTAAAATCGGCCCCAACTAAAAAACTGCTAAGACCGAGACCCAACTCGACACCCCTAAGATCGATTTTACTTGTTACAAGGACCAAACCTAGGTTTGGCACTTCCAAAGACCTTAGCATCTAGGCCCCAAGATCAAAACCAACTCATCCTAAGATCGACCCCCATTTTGGGACCTACTAAGATCAAGCTCAACACTTGTTTTCCCCCAGCCCCACCGACGTCCACTAAGATCGACCCCCGGGGGTTTGGGGTTTAAAAAAAACTAAACCCAGGTTTCCCCCTTTTCAAAGACCTTAGCATCTAAGGCGCCAAGACCGAGACCTAGCTTAGCATCCTCTAAGGCTAACCCCTTTTTGGGGTCTCCCAAACCAAACCTAGGTTTGGCACTTCAAAGACCTTAGCATCTAAGGCGCCAAGACCCCCCCCCAAAACCTCGCCCCCCCCAAAAAACTAAACCTGTGTTTGGCCCTTCAAAGACCTTAGCATCTATGCCAAGATCGAGCCCTAGCTCGCATCCTCTAAAATCGAGCCCCAACTAAACCCCCGCTAAGATCGAGCCCTTTTTTGGGGCTTCACTAAGATCGACCCCAAAAACCGATGCTACCAAGACTAAACCTGTGTTTGCACTTCAATGACCTTAGCATCTAAGGCACCAAGATCGAGACCTAGCTAAAACCCCCCAAAACCCCCGGGGCCCCCAAAGCTCAAAGATTTTAAGACTAGCCCCACGGCACCCTTTAAGATCCCCCCCTAGATCGGCGCTACCAAGACCAAACCTAGGTTTGGCACTTAAAACCCCCTTTTAAGATCTAAGGTGCCAAGACCCCCCCCCAACCTTGGACATGCTAAGACTAAGCCCTAATTTGGCATCCACAAACCCCCAAACCCCGGGGGGCGCACCAAGACTAAACCTTTTTTTGGGCATTTCAATGACCTTAGCATCTAAATTAAGACCGAGCCCCCCCCCTCAGATCCCAGAA
The DNA here is from genome assembly GCA_022985045.1 of Macadamia tetraphylla. Taxonomy (NCBI): domain Eukaryota; kingdom Viridiplantae; phylum Streptophyta; class Magnoliopsida; order Proteales; family Proteaceae; genus Macadamia; species Macadamia tetraphylla. The sequence continues at coordinate 2,426 of JAJSZK010000230.1, read as the reverse complement.
GCCATGCCCAAGACCACTAAGATTGAGCCCCACCGGCATCCTCTAAGACAAACCCCCTTTCCCCAAGGATACCAAGCCCAAAACCCGGGGGTTTAAAAAAAACCCCCTTTTAGCATCTAGGATCCAAGACCGAGCCCTAGCAAAAAACCTCTAAAAAGGGGGCCCCCAAAATCGACACTCTAAGATCGAGCCCAGCCTGACCCACCAAGACCCCCCCCGAGCTCAAGCCACTAAGATCGAGCCCCTTTTTGGGGGGGGACTAACCCCCGGCCCTAGCAAAAAGCCCCCAAAAGGGCCCAAAACCCCGGTTTGACACTTAAAAAAACAAAAAAGGGGAAACCCGAGATTCCCCCCTAACTTGGCACTACTATGGCCAAACCTATGCATGACATTTCCGATCTCAGCGATAATGGAGCCACACCACGGCTAGGTGAATCATTATTTTTTTAAAAAAAACTCATTTGTTGCCGCACTTAAAGTACAAGAAAATAGGGAAGTACAAAATTTCCGAGAAGCAAAGACATCGAGAAAATACTTTTCATTCATAAAAGAGAGGTAAAACCCAAAGTACATCACTCCCCAAAGGAGACAAAAAAAAAAAAAAAGAAACAAGAAAAAAAAGAGAGGAAAATAGCAACAAAATTGTGGTTTGGGGGTGGTCCATATGCTTGGCTCTTCACTTGGCCGAGGAGTCCTTAGGGTCCGCTACCTCCTCACAAACCCCCGGGGCCCGGCCACCGACCCACATTGAAGGGGGGGGGTGAGAGCACGCTTAAAACCCTTTTTAGATTATAGTTCCGCATCTTTCATGGATGAACTGATGGCATTGAAGGAAGCAATGTAGCCCCCAATTCCTTTTTCCCCGACCACCAAACAGCTATCTCTCAAGAGTGCCTTCATCTTTGGGCCCCCCAAAACCACCCGATAATCTTTTTTTTTAAAAAAATTTGAGTTGGGGGTTTTTACCTTTTTCCCTTTCCCCCCCAAGATCTCGAGCCTCACCACCACGGGGGGGCCCCCCCTTTTCCTTGATAAAAGTCATGGGCTCGAGCTACTTAACAACCTCGGGCCCCACCCCCCCAACCCCCTCAACTCAGATCATCAATGCGGCCCCTCGACGGGTCTTTTTTCCCCTCCCCCAATCGCCCACACTTATCCCCCCCCCGGGAGGCACTTCCCCGGCCCCCTTTTAACAAAGCGATTTACCATGTTCTTAAACCATGAGTAGCCTTGACCGAAAAATTTAAACCCCCCCCAAATAAGACCCAATATAGCGCTTAGAAACACCCAAAACTCGTGAAATGCAAGATAAAGGCAAGGGGAAACTCACGCCGCCAATGAGGGGGGCATCGGTCCGTAAAATTGATGTTGAAAATCTTCGTGGCATGAGCAATGTCCTCTTGGGATAGCCCCGGGGCGGCCCCGCATTAGCATTGTTGGGGGCCAAAAAAGGTGCCATTCTCTATTAGGTCCTCCCAAGTCGACGGAGTCCTATCCCGCTGCCTAAGCAGCCTTGGGTGGGTTGCTAGGTCAGGCTCCCCCATCGTGAGTGCTTCTCCCCCCTTTGGGGCCCTTTTCTCTAGAAGGATCCTTCCCCCCCGGATGAGCCTTGAGTTTCCCGGGGCCCCAGGAGTATACTTGACATGCTCCCCCCCCGCACTTGCCCTCTATGATGATTGGTGAGGACTTATAACCTACATTAGTAGGAAAATTGACTTTTGCCACCCCTGGCTCCGGGATGGACTTTGCCCTTGTCTCGCCCCCTTTTTTAATGGCCTACTCACCACCTCCTTCTTCCTAGTTTTCCCAAACCATAAGTACCTTTTGTTGTCTACCTTCATGTTCACCATGCAAAAAGAGACAAGCCAAGCTGTTAGCAAAAAACCGTGTTAAGTAGATAATGTGCCCAAAAACTCTTTTGGGCCCTCACCGGGGGTCTCACCACTCCCACTCCTGAGGAAGTCCTAGTCTGCAACACCCGGGGTGTCTAGGGCCCCCACCCAAACACATTTGATAAGTTTGAGATCGCCATGGATAACTTTAGAGCTCAATTAAAAGGGTTTACAAAGTGGGCTTTGTCCAACCGCCAAAAGGGTTTCCCCCATCGCCTTTTGGGGACCTTTCCTTCCGCTTTCTTTCACCGGGGGAAAGGGATAGGGAAACACCTTTAGCCATCGGGGCCATCCTCGCCCCCCTTTTGGGAAAGTAGTACCACCCAAGGTGTGCCTCTTCACCCAAAATGGCTTCCGAAAGACCTCTAGTGTTGCAGTTAGGTCCAGCTTTGAGACGAACACCTCAAAGCCAAGAAGAATGCACCAAGAGTTTGGGGTAATTTGGCTCAAGGGGGGCCCCAAAAATCAAAGCCAAGTCACCATTTTGGGGGATCAACTGAGTCTATTCTAAAAGGCCATAGAGGGCCACCTTGT